>JAUZST010027872.1:0-57503 GCA_034779995.1 Parotocinclus haroldoi | reverse complement strand
TAAAGCGCGCAAAACAAACTTGTTGCTCTGAAAAACAAACGACGCATCCGTTTGACAGCAGAAGCAAACCGCTCACTCACTGGACTTGTTAGGTAATGGCAAGTGCATCATGGGAAATTCCTACAGCGCGCAGCATCTCCAAATATGAGCAATAGGCGGCTTTTATTCGCGCATGCGCATCTCGCATGTCTCCGTCATAATGAGCATTGATATACATTTTATAAAGCTTCTTTTTAAGACATAGTGTTTATTTAATGGATGCACTTTATGCTTCGGGGATGTCATAAATCGTCTTATACCCTCTAATAGTCTTATATTTACAATAGGTGGGGTCACGTATGCAAGTCTTAACTCTTAGGTTTGACTCATGGTCCAAGTGTGGTAATATTTAAGGAACTCAAGTCAAGTTATACGAAATAACGATGCTCTAGTTTCCAAATAATCAATTAAATAATATTGCAGTTTCCAAATAATCTTGTGGGGAAAAAACTTGGACACCCAATAAAAACCTTTACTGTTTGTACATATTTAAACGTGGACATTTCAATACATACAATACAGTTAATTATTGGGATTTTTTCATTGTTTTACAACATCCATACTAGGCTAATTTGACCTTGTCTTCTCTGCTCCAGTATAATGATAAAAAGTGACCAACACATTAAAAAATAACCACAAAGTAAGTTTGCATAATAACGTAAAAAGACAGAATGTGTTATGTTTATATAATACAACTTTTGCTTATTTTTGATCAACATATTATCATCTCCAACATTACAGTCATAACTGCAACAGAATATTATTTCTGTTGGCAACTACACCACTCAAAAAAATTAGGGGATACTCCAAAATGAACACAAAAAAATTAAAAAGAGGCATTTTTTATTCAACAAGAACATCAGAAAAGCAAACAACAACTCAAAGAAAGTTGTTCTATAGTGCAAATAAGAATGTAAAAACAACTTTTGTTTCATTGGTGAAAATTCACTATATAAAAGGCTGAAAGTGCTGGAGTATCTGTACATTTCCTAATCTCTTGCACATCCTACCATTTCCCAGCCCTTGGAATGCCTCTGCAATACAATATGCTTGAAGACAAAGCTTTAGAGAGTCATATGACATCTTGAAGCTGCTCAAACACAGACAACAGTGGCGACAGCATTTAGAACATCCCAAAGTGTGATTTGCAGAGTGTGGAAGAGATTGGAACAGTACGAAGAACACTAGGCCAGGGCCACAGCAAGAAATGACCACTGGCCTTCACATCCTCCAGACTTGAATCCCATTGAACACGCTTCTTGAGCTGGAAGTTGCCCTGGAGCAAGAGTGGCAGAGGATCCCATAAGAACTGCTGGACAATCTGATCCTGTCCATGCCCTGTCACTGTCCCTGTGTTTTGGCAGTATCAGGTGACCATACACACTAATAGCAGTCAATGTGGGGCACTCTCCATCAGACTGACATCCTTCTGTTTACCCCCAAGGATGTGTCACTTGCTACTCAATCAAGCTAGAGTCTGCATCTCATTTGTGTGATCATATCAAGCTTTCACTGACTTTTCTCATGATCTTGTTTAATAAAATAAAATCAGATGCTTTTTTTTAATCACTTCATATCCCCTAGTTTTTGTGAGTAGTGTATTAGAAGGTTTATGTTACAACTATGTAAACAAAAGCTGACGGGGGCGAAAAGTGACAGTTTGATGCTTGGAAATGTTCTTAAATGAATAACACAATGACTTTGAAGGTATAGAAATCTTGTGTAAAAACTGTGCAGTCTTTGCGACAACACCTTTAGTGGATTGTCTAAATTAAGTGTTTTGTTTCTTTTTATTTAACATCAACAACTAATGTCTATTTTACAACAGGAGTAAGATTACATAGATTGCTATACAAGTCACACACATTCACACTGGGCCAGTTTAGTGACCAGTTAACCTAATGCACGTCTTTAGACTGTGGAAGTCAACTCATGTGGCCAAAGGGAGAACATACAAACATGCTGGAGTGCAAGATAAAACCGGGGATCTCTGGATACGTGAGGCATTTATGCCAAAACCTTTTGCCACCATGCTGCCCCAAAATGAAAATGACTTCACAAAATCTTTCCAGTGAATAAGCTTAAACATGACAAAATTACTGCAGAGTTTAATGAACTACAAATCCATACTTGTCCAATGGCACACACTGTCAGCAGCGTTCCTGAGTCAGTTGTGTCCTTGGCTTGAATTACAGTTCTCCATTGCCATTGGGCTTCTCAGTTTTAGTTCCTCTGGGTCTATATGACTGAGACATTGTGGTGTGGATAAAGATATTTATCTTTATTTAGCACCGCAGTGCTGCAAATGATCCACTACCTAAATAGAACCTGATCTATGGTGGTCATGACCATTAGAGAACAAATGATGGATTAAAACAGGGAAACAAACTGACTACAGTCTGTAATTACAGAACTACAAAGCACCCCTATATGGTAAGTGAAGTGATGAAAGACAAGGAGTAAGAAACAAGGAGGTTTACCTAATAAAGTCAACGTTGAGTGCATGTCATAAGATTTAAATGCATGAGGCAACAGTCATCATATTATAAAACTTTAAGAAAACTTTAATTATAGCTGGTTCATCAAGACAAGTGACAAATAACATTACAACTGAAGCTTTAAAAAGCCTGGATTATTGTACACCCTCTCCTCTGGTTTGCAGATCAGGGATGTTGGTCAATGTGCTGTGACTGCTGATGCATAATATTCTGGTTTACAGATAATATACAGGGTTCAAGATACATAGAAAAAAAAACCCAACAGAATGCAACTGAGTTTAAGGGAAAAAAAATTACAGACTACAGAAGAAAATCAAAAACAAAAAAACCCAAAACAAAACACAGAGGTTAATCAGGCAATGACAGGCTATGAGCACAAAGCAAGATTACATTGTGCAAGTACAGCAAAAACTCCTGGCTATAAATTTCTCACACAACATCAGCTGATAAACTCATATTACTGTTTTAAAATGTCACTCCTCTCACCTAAAGAAGGGAGTATGGGTAGTGGGCGACATTCTAGTGTGTAACCTCGCTGATCGAATAGTCAAAACAATTAGTGGTAACCTGCGTCACCGAAACGGCACGGTCATTTGTTTGACTAAAAGAGAAATCTAATGGTACTTCTTGAGAACGAGATACAATAAGATCATTATAATAGGAACCTCACTAGGATTTACAGTAGGTTGGATAATTTTAAAGAGGAAATACATTCCCATCAAATGCAGCGTTAGTCAAAAAAAAAAAAAAAAAGCACAAAAATAAGGCACGGTTAGGTTACTTGCTGCAGAGAAGAGAGCACTATAGTGTTCCGCATTGTTTGTACATCTCATTGCAAATAATCCACTTTCTAGTCACTTCTGTATTTTCCTTGGAAATAACAGATTTAAATAATGGGCAGAGCTTTTAATAGCGAAAAAGGGGAAAATGTATTTTATTACCAGCTTAACAGAAAGTACATAAAAACAAAGCAGGGGTACCTCGGAATCAGCAAATACACTTTTTATTAACCTCATGAATCCCCACCATATTTAACCAACAGCTGGCATTTGTTTCATAATCCAGCTTGAACATGACATGTTGCCTTCTGTGTTTGTGACGAAGATCAGAATGGCTTATCGGTTCTTTAGACAATGTCGTCCTGTCACTACTTGTACAAGAATAGCGCCTCTTCCAAAAACAACCAAACAGAAGAAAAAAGGTCAGATGGTGGTATGCACCTAATGGACGAAACCATTTTAACTTTACCACATGACCAGACCTGTTTATCCAGAATTTAGCGCACTAGTCATTTTGGTGATCAGAGGTTGCCTGTGAATGAGGAAACAAACATTTACCGAATGACACCAGCTGTAAAGAAAAAGCCTAAAGTTCAAATGGAAGAAAAATAATAATTATACATTAGAGTATAGTAGAATACAATCGAAATCACAAGGTGAAAAACCGCATGAATGGGCGACGTGTAAATAAGAGACCAAAAATCGTATAAATCCCAACCAAATGGTCACAGCACGACACTGCTCTGCGTTATAACTGGAAATGCAACCATTTGGTTGGCAAAAATGAATTAAGGAATTTGACAATCTGCAGTTTTATACAAACAATTTCAACCACCACCATTCAACGAAATATTTACAGCACCCCTTTCAGAGTGCGTGCATGCCATTGTTTTGGACTAAAAACTACAAAAAAGGAAATACACAAGTTAAAATGTCTTCAGGGAAATAAACATCCACGTTATGATACAATTCAAAGCTTAAATATAGGGATACGATAACCAGCACATGCAGCTATGTAGAGCCCGAAAGAACTTTTAACTAAAGAGGGGAATAGGCTGGAGTAAAAGCAAAGAGACAAGAGCAAAACCCCAACAGCTCCAGCTCTGAAATAGAATTTCTGACCATTTGAATAAAGTGGAAGCCATGTTGTTTCCTTGTTCAATCTGTAGAGAGAGTCCGTAAACAAAACACAAAAGAAAAGAAAAGCTAATATAGACATTGTGTCCACTGCACCAGAGTCTGAGAAGAGAGATATGCATGAGTGCCACTCATAAGCAAACTTCACCCAACTCCCAGCATGTCCACCACCAGTCTTGCTTGGCTCTGCACATTTCTCCTCTATAGATCAATCCCAAAGTCACACAGGTTCGCAACAAACTGTCGCTTTAGTGTAAGAAAAGACCACTTGATCCTCCAGCCCACGATGAGAAAAGAGCTCCTGAGCATGGTTCCCACTCATGAAGAGAGAAGGAGGAGGAAAAGAAGAGACAGAGCTTAAAAAGACATGGTTAGGGCTCAAGAGAAGCCCAGGGAGCTGGACGTGCTGGAGCGATGGTGAAGGCGAGCCATGGTGTTCATGCTGGAGCTGGACGGTTTCAGGGGCGTGTTACATCCCAAGGCCTGCGGGAAACGCTGGTGATAGCGGTCCAGGCGGAGGTATTTAACAGTCACCAGCTTTCCTGGAAGGGAAGGCACGAGAGGGGACATGCTCAGTATGCTCGGATGCAGCTTAGTAAATAGGAGTATAATGTAAACACAACTGTGGTTGTTCAGAGCACTGGCCCTCCCTTCTACTAAAGTTATCACATCCACTTACCATCAAACCAAGAGCCGTGTAGTGCCTTGAAAGCTTTCCCAGAGTGCTCTGCTGAAAGGCATTTCACATAAACGCAGCCCTGTGGGGAAAGAGGAGCGCAGGATGAAAACCTATCACAATTTGCAGACAAGTATGGACGAGCCTGTATGACCACTGAACACAGTGCATGTCAATCAAGTACAGAGAGAAACCCCACCTCTCGGGAGTTCTTATCAACAGCAATATGAACGATGCCATCATTATCACTGCATTTCTCCAGAATGGCTTCTTGAATGGCAAGGTGCCAGTTTTCACCCACCTCCCTGCCAAACAAAAATAGCATGGTAAGATGAATTGCATAATTTCCCTTTACAAAATGTTTGCTGCACTGCTTATTTTCCACAGTGCGGTCATGGTAAAAGGCAAAAAAAAAAAAAAAGTTAATCGTTCAGCAATTATAGTAAATATTTTCATTCATGTATATACAAACGCTGATGACTTTAAGCACCTCCTTGTCTATTTGATCGGTTCCACTTCCCATATAAATGCACTTTGTGGATATAAAGCAGACTGTTTTCAGTCAGGTTCTCTACATCTGAGTGTCCCCTTTTACTCTGTTCTCTAATGGTCAGGATCTCAACAGGACCAACACACATCAAACATCATGCTAATGATCTGCACTGTTGTGCTCTCACAAGTGGATCAGACATAGCAGCACTGCTGAGTTTTGAGCATCTGGTATGCATGGATAAAACCACACCAATAGACAGACCACCACCATCACCATATCGGTGTCACTGCAGTGCTGAGAAGGACCCACCACCCAGATGGTAGTTGATCTATAATGGCCCTTAATGGAATGCCCGGTCCATAATAGAACAGACTAAAGGGGACTAATGAAGAATGCAGAGAAACAGATGCAAAAATAGTAGTTGTAATTCTGTTAATGCAGAAAACTACAGGAGAAAAAAAAAAGTTTAGTTACACTGCTCACAAAAATGACAAGGAAATTATATGAACGATATTTCAAAATGATTTTTGGGTTTTCCTTTTTAAAAACTATATTCTAAAATGATATATCCCCTAATTTTTGTGAGCAGTATTACTTTTTAAAGGAAATCCCAAATGTCATTTTTCATAAGGCAATAAAATGTCTAGACTCCAAAAAAGGAGTTTGAGAACATGCCCATCAAGTTCAAGTTTTGGCCTGCTCAAAGTTAACACTGCGGTTATTAAACAGCGCATACCTGTACATTTACACGTTGACTTAAGATTTATAGACGTCGTTCTTAAAGAAAAGATATGGTCCTGGCAGAACTTACATCACAGGGTCAAACATGTTGCGAATCTTCAAACAAGGCGTTAAGCTGTTTGGAGGCGAATTCCTTCTATCCAGAGGGAATGCTGAAAAACGGAGCAGGCACAGAGGATTGCATTTATGTAATCGAGCAGAAGTCCTTATCCAGAGTCACTTGCAATCAATACAATTTAATTGTCAATTAATACAGCACAATTAAGGTTAAGGACCCAACTGTGGCAGAGGTGGGATTTCAACCCTGGACTTTCTAGTCCATAGTCCAGTACCTTAATCACTGTGCCACCACAGTATTAAATATGATCACAAGTACACGTCCTTTCACACCGAGGTGATGAGAGAATCCTTATGGCTACTGGGAATATTAGGCAGAATTACCTTTGCCCTGCCATACTTTCGAGGGCATATTGCTCTTGTCGCATGACAGCGGCGGCTGGAGCCACCTCCACACTAGAGAGTCCGCTCCTCCAATCCTCTGTGTTTCAGTCCGGATGCGGGACTCGTTTGCAGAGAGGAAGGCCACAGCTCTGTCCCACACTTTCTTGTTCTTCTTTCTAAAATGTTCACAGATGATACTTCGGCATTACATTTTGACCCATGAGCTCAGATTTGTCAGATGCACATCCATGATGAAAGCCATGTTCAAGGAACCATTTCGAGATGATCTGAGCTTTGTAAAATGCCGTTTAGAAGACGTGGCATTTAAACAATGGGCAACTGGTTTTAAGGGTCATAAAATGTGCCAAGAAAATATCCCCCACGTCATTACACCGCAATCAGCCTGAACCGTTGATCCAATTCAGGATAGATCCATTCAAGTTGTTTACTCCAAATTCTGACCCTACCATCTGAACACACATGTTCTATTTTACAATATTGTTGTCGGTTCATAACTGACAAGAGTGGCACTATGCGTGGCCAGCTGCTGCTGTAACCTAGTTCCTTCAAAGTTTGATGGTTGTGTGTGTTCTGCATAGCTCGCATATAACAAGTTGATATTTGAGTTAGTCCGGCCAGTGTCCTCTGGCATCAAAAAGGCATTTTGCCCAGAGAACTGCCCTCACTGACCAATTTCTCTGTTTAACGCCACTAGAATCAAATGTCTTCTCCATTCAGATGCTCAGGTCGGACTGCAGCAGTTTGTCTCGCCCATGTTTACATGCCTAAATGCATGAGTTTGTGCCATGTAATTAGCGGATGTGTGTGTTACCGAGCAGTTGAACAGGAGTAACTGATGAAAGTGGTTGGTTAGTATACACTGATATTTCTACTAACTGTTTAAAGTAGAGTATATTATCACATTATTGCTTGATCATTGTGCTGCTGTTATTTCACAATCGTGGCTGAAAGTTGATGACATTAAATGTGCTCTATAAATAAAGATGACTTTAAAAGAAAGATGATAGATTTCTTATTGCTATTACAAACATGAATATAAGCAATTACTGCTAGTATGAATGAAGATCAGTCTCATAATGATGGTGTTATGAAGGGAGCATAACTGTTGGTTTGTTTGTGTTTATTGCCATTCCAGCTCAAAACTAGGCTACAGACATGGTATTTCAGATGTGTTCCATACACAAGCTTAAGCTACATAAATTATTTGTGCTATATTTGGTTTTTAATCTTGAGCCGATGCTGAAAGTTCACATCTTTTGGTGAAATATTGCCTTTATATTAGAGTCTCTAGAAATTTTCCCCGGTATTGTCGAGGGCTTGGCATTCTATTAGGATGTGTTATGTTCTCAGTGGCAATAAGGTAGCGTTAAGATGAAAAAAACCCACCTGTCCTGAGGTTGGACGAGAGAATCCCGGACATGAGGAATGGGTAGGTATTGCTGCAGGTCTTTATTCTCCTGGCATGCCTCATTATGGCTCCTTAGCACATCTGCATACACAGAAATCAAGCACTTGCTCGCCTCATTCCACAATAAACACACTTCACAGGACAAATGGCAACAGAGACTTTGTATCCATACCTATGATGCGTTCCACCATGTCATACATCTGCCTGGTTTCCTCCTCCTCCTGTCTCCAGCGGTACTTCACGTAGCGAACCAAGCCCCACACAAGACCAATGGCTGTGAGGAAACAGCAAATATTTGATCAACAGACATTAAAGCAAAGCAAAAACAACAGGAATATCATTATAATCGCTTAGGCTTGGGGTGTGCAGAAGAAAAAAAATAAAACCAGCCATAAACCCCTCTTATGAACTTTGTTTTTAACTTTGCAAGTCGTGGCCATCCCCTTATGAATACTATATAATATCACTGGGTATACGAGCACTGGATTAATCAGATAATGGGAAAGCTTCAGGTATACTGCATCTTTGAGTCTCTACAAAACCATTCAAAGGTTTTTCAATAGCCATTTTGCTGGCTTTAATTCTGTGGCAAATTTAATTTTGGGGCCGACAGATCCTGCCAGGAAAAACTCCACAGGAAAATGGAAAAATATCTCAGAATTTTGGAATAAGTGGACCTGGCAACCCATGGTGGTTACATTTGCATGCATGCAAGCACTAAAAAAAATAGCCCCTAATTTTTGTGCGCAGTATATACAGTACATACTGCCAAATTACATAAATATATACACTAAAATGCCATTTCAGTGTATGTGTATACATAATGCTCACAACAGTGAACAGTGTATATACACATACAGTCAAGTCAGGGCAATTTAGAGTAATCAATTAACCTAATATACACATATCTTTGAACTGTGATAGGAAACCGGACATTCTAGTAAAACCACACAGACATGTGGAGCGCACACAGACGTCACACAGAAAGGACCCCAGGTCACTCCACCCTGGGATTGACCTTGTTGATGTGATACTGCGTTGCTACCACCAAGCTACCGTCATGCCCATGCCATGCCATGGTGTTTAAACTGCAGCAGATATTCTCTAAGAAAAAAATACCAGTAAGGATGAGGAGAACTCTGTAGATCACAGTGAAGAAGGCCCGGCGGAAGCGGCAGACAAAGGACATCCGAGGGTGAGTAGACTCCAGACGGACGATATCAGACACATCTTCCACTAGTTGATCAGGATGATCAGCAATCAGTCTGTAACACCAGCAGTCAAGAGATGAACTATACACCGCTGACGCACAGCTGGTTAAAATCAAATTACAAATTAAACGAATGATGCACCAACAATAACTCCTGGCAAAAATCAGTATCAAATGTTTGTACATGTTAAGGTAAAAATCCAAAATTCAAGGTTTGCATGATTTCTTAGAATTTGTGAATAAGCAATTCAATGTAGGAGATAACCCTACTGTTGATCTGCTGCTGTTCGAAACTGAAATTGTTTATGCCAGTGGTTCTGAGCTCCCCTTCTTTTTTTAGATAAGAATATGTGACTGCCATTCCCAGATGCACATACAGATCTTTTGAGTCCAAACCACAATACAATGTAATTTAAACACTGTAATTCATACAAATTCTTACCCAAAAAAAACTTCAAATCATCTTACTGAACTAAGCACAGTGAAAAATCACTTTACAGTGGCATTATTACAAGTGATACGCATTTTAAATGTTTGTGTAACAGCGTGCATCTTGCTGCACCCCCTTGTAATAGCTTCACACCACTTGGAGACCCACTTGTTTAAGCTGAGCAGTTCAGGACAGCATGTGTGTTTGACTTAAACTTTATTCCCACTTATAGTACTCTTTCTTTGTTTGTTCTTGTTTATTTAACATTGCACCAGCATCAATGTCTGTTCATCACAGGAACAAGGTCACATCCATACTAGTCAACCACATTCACACTGGGTCAATTTAGAGCAAGCAATTAACAAAATGCATATCTTTGGAAAGTGGGAGGAAACCCCAGTACCAGGAGTAAACCCACATTGACAAGAGGAGTCACAATTCCACACAGGCAGAGTCCAAAGTGGGATCAAAACAGGGATATTGGAGCTGTGGGGTGAAAGTGGCCACAGGGGATGTGGCTGCAGTGTCAGAAGTAAAGTAAAACAGTGGTTGTGGCTGAATACCATGCTCTTAAGATGGCCATTAAAGAAATGCCTGTTACTGCTGACACAGTTTGATTGTCTACCCTGGACAATTGGGTCAAATGCTCTTTAGCTCATGTGTGTAAGCAGCGTTAGGAACTCTTCAGACCAGTGTCTGATACATTTCACATTAAGTAGATAGTGCTGTACTGCCATGTGAATGCAGCCTTCCAAACTCTCTCATGAGCTGTAAGGAATTTTGTGTGCTTGCTTCACATTTCCATATTTGCAAATGCCTTTCTGTGCTCACACTCTCATCAACCTCGCAGAAGCTGTTACATTTGCTTTTTAAAGGTAATACATATGCTATCAGCCATGTTCATCTCCATTCTCTCACCTAGGCTGACAGTAGGCAGACCTTTTCGTGGCCAAACATATTTGGTCATCACTATTAAATACCATAATTTAAAAGTATCTCAGAAACAAATAAAACATAAATACACACTTCTGCTTACGATAACTGAAATAATACCTTATGCCAACAGCGCCTCCAGTTTTAATAATCCACTCCAGGGACGTCTGTATCCAGTTCTGGTAGTCTTTATTTTGGAGCTAGACAGAGGAAACCAAGATTAATTAGATAGAAATAGAGCATGTGTGACCTATAAGTGTAGTCTTTACAAATGCCATGAAATATTACATTATGTAGATTAATAACTAGATTAAATTTAATATTTAATAACCACCCAGATGGGTCTGCATAAGAAGGTATAGTTTATTTCAAAAGTAAATCATTTTTAGATTTAGTTTTTTTCCTTCCCATTTAAAACTAGCATATGTAAAAAGCTTAACATAGCATAATATACTGAAGTAGTGACCTAGAAACACCAAACTTCGCTTAATTACTACAACTTATAAGCAATGTCTACTGTTAAAATAAAGCTGCAAAAGGGAGTTAGACAAAAAATAAGTTCGTAGCAGCAATAAGTTAAATTTTATTATTTTTTTAACGGTTCGTGTAATTTGTAGCCAGTTCTTGGAATTGTGGAACTGGTTACAAAATGGAACTGGGTTTTGATACCCAAGCCTAGTTTAAAATGCTGTGCAACAAAAGTTCACTTACCTTCAAATATTCAGTGGCCTCAACGAAGGAAATACTTCTGTTCAATGGTTCACTGCTATCTTTGCAGTCATGATCACCTGCAAGCAATTGTTATTAAAAATATTATTTTAATCACAGGCACGCATTAATGCACTAATGACAGAGGGTGGAAGTGATGTTGCCCTCAGCATTTCCAGTAGTGCAATGCTCTTACCAATTCTTCAACATTGATATTCCAAATTATAATCGACATTACTGATTATTGTAGCTTATCATTACAGCTCTTCCAAACTTATATATTAACACTTGTGTATATACGTATACAAATGAATTAAAGTATCATTCTGTATTTTCCAGTTTAACATATACTGTATTTAAACTTCACTAACATTTGTATTTTAGTGCATTTGTATTATATATACATATATAAATAATAATTGCCAACAAAGGTTTCTGTACCACATATTAACATAATTAGAACTATTTTTCTATTGACTTAAATACATATTTCATGCAATAAAATGCTAATTAATTATTTAAAAACCACATCATATGATTTTTTTAGGTTCTGTCGCAGTTGAAGGGTACCTACAGTAGAAACTACAGACCTTCCTATTCTTTTGAGGTGGGAAAACAGCAAAATCGGCATTGTATCAAATACTTATTTACTGTATGTGGAAGAAGCACTGGTTACATTTGGTAATCTGTAATTTACCTGCGATTTCAGCCAGATGGTCATGCAGATTGAGTAGAAGACTAAGTATGGTGTCTTTTTCTGCATTGGTCTAAGAGAAAAAGAGTGAGAGCATTATTCATAATATTTATGTTTTTATAATACAAGATTTAATAATAAACTCAATATTTAAGCCATCGTTAAAGCTGACATTAATTGGCATTGGGGAAGTAATGAAAACAAAAAGAATGAATTAATTAAGTTATTTAAACAAGAAATATTCATGTTATGTTAAAAACTGTTACTTACATATGTACGGTCAAATTCTGCACCAAATGGGTGGCTCTTAACTGCAAAAGAGAAGAATAGCAATGAGCGTGGTCTTGGTGCAGGGTTTAAGGGCACAGTTCCAGAATACCGCGAAATCTGGTAAAACCTTAGATTTCCTCTCATTCCCTGAGGACTTAAATTCACAGGTCAAAGCACTTTCCCTTGTAGAGCACTGTGAAATAACCTGCCTAATGGCATGTACACTAGAAAGTTCGGAGACGAAATCAGCACTCAAGAACAGTCGAACAGTTGAACCCATGAAAAAATAAGGCACAATTTATATTTATATAAATCTATATATAGCTCTTTATACAGCCGATCACATTAGGTACTCCTATCTTCTTATACAAATAGATCAGACACAGCAATGCTGTTTTTTTTTAAAAATTAAACACCATGTTCACTCACTGTACACTATTAGATACATCTTCCTTATTACTCCAACATGAAGATGCAAAGTCAGAGACAGAAGCTCATCTGTTGCACAGTTTGTTTTAGACAAATCTAATCCTCACATGGCGCTGCCTATAGACTGTATGTGGCTGGACATTTTTGGTTGGTGGATTATTTTCAGTCCAGCACAGACACAAGAGTGTAAAAACTCCAGTAGTGCTGTTGTTTTATACCTACTTATAGTACCTTATCTGTGCTGATCCTGTGGGAGTTCTGATCCTTTGAGAACAATGTTAGTCAATGCACACTTCACATAGAAAGGACCCAAGCTGCTGCATCTCTCACTGAACACCAGACTTTCTTGCTATAAGGTGATCGTGCTACCCCACTGATCCATCCCAATGAGTGAATAAAGAGATCCCTGACTGGAAGGCAGTTCTGGGACTCGAACCACCCACTGGTGAGCGACTTGCCAATACAAATAGAAGGGGTGCACTAAATATTTATAACTGAAATGAATCAGTCATTATTCAACACTGTGTTCAGCTACAGACATGAAAAGAACAAATTATTCATACCTAACAGCACAACACAATATTTTAGATGAAACAATGAAGTCACAACCAGCTTAAAGTCAGTCACTCTGTAAATAGAGCAAACATAATGGCTGTATGGAAGCAGGACGCTATTTAGGGTTCTTTTTACAGAAATGCAAAAGGAATATTTAATTAGGAACACAAACTAAATGAGAGCTTGAGCTAAATGTGTTACTGTGTGTTCATCAGGCCTGTTCCATTACCTAATGAGTGCTGTTCCTATGTTGGGTGTTCTTTTTGTAAAGCTCCTAAACTGACAATGGAACCCTAAGACAGAGACAGTCTACTGTATTACTGACTGAGTCACAAGTTTTACAGGTGCAAAAAACAATTAAAAAAAATACTCTGAGGGGCTCAAAAATAGTAAGCTCGCAACCAGAAAATAATAATAATTTTATAAAAAACAATATAGTAATAAAATATTAAGCTTATTTTTGGCAAACTATTCAGGACAGTCTTAGACCAAGAAAAGTCCAACCATTTATATTCCATGATTCTTTGAACAAAGACCAGCTGCTGCGTTACAAAATACGGCTGCAAATAACGAGCCAAACGAGTGGTGGCTGCTTGCTTTGTTGGTGTCATTCTACAGTAGCCATTAAAATTGAAAAAAATGATTGTTCTTGATCTCATACTGTTAAAAGACATATCTACTGTAGAACAGCCAGTTTTCTAACATGATCCAGCGAAACGACAATGCTGGGAGTTGTGAACCCATGTCACCCATGGGTCAACAATCCATGGAGGAAAGAACCCATTTATTGCCAAGTTTGAAGAGAGAAGTATGAGCTACATTGCATTATAGCTACACATTGTAAATACAATGAAACTACAGGGCTTGCTTCAGCAATGTTAAACATTTAACTGAATGTTTAATCATGATAATAGCACCAATTTTAACACAAGAAATGTGCTTAAGCGTGTTTTTGCTTGCTCTGGTTGGCACTAAAACCATTTTTGAAAGGGGGAAAATATACAATCCTTTAAAAAGCATTACTTGGCCTTTTAAGCAGACTGAACATTTAAAAAAAAAAAAAACCCCACAATGTGCATCAAAACATCATGTGATCTCATGTCAGGGATGTTGTAAAACCACATATTTACACAGTGTAATGAAGCTGCATATGGGAGAGTCCCTAATTGCTACAATTCTGTTCCCTTCAGGCTAATAGTATGTTTAAGATATAGGGTCCTGAATAGGCCTGGGTGATATACCGAAAATTTACCGATACCGAAAATTATGACAATATCCGACATCATTTTGCTCGTGTTTGTATTTTCGGTATCTTAAAAAATGAAAAGAAACGTCGTTTTGTCTTTTTTGTCGAGCTCTTTGAGCTCGTGCAGAAGGAAGAGCGGCAGCTTATTTCCAAAAGAAATGCGTCATCACTCGTTTGACAACATTTTGGGTTTAGCAAGAACGATGTTAAGCAAAGAGAGGTCAAGTGCAAACTGTGCCAAAAAAACTGTTGTGACAAGCCATCGTAATACGTCGAACCTTTTCCACCACCTGCAGTACAACCACCTGCTCCAATGGGAAGAACTTTAAAAACTGCGAAGCTCAAAGCCAGAACTACCAAAAAGCGCTTTCACCACCAGGCAGCAGTCAATAGCTGAAGCGGTTGCTGGCTCTCAACAATATGAGTGAACATCAAAAAGATGGCTTGAGATCACAAATGCTATCGGCTACCATATAGCTAAAGACATGGCTTTCAGTGCTACAGTGGAGCGCAAGGGCTTCACATATAAAAACCATCGACAAGAGATTTGTTCTGCCATCGCGGATATATTATTACAAAAGTGTGATTCCAAGTATGCACAGAGCCGAAAGAGAAAAGGTTGCTGCTGAGTTGTTTAAAAAGGTTTAAAGTTATTTGTTACATTGCAGTGTTTACTGTTTACTAGCAAATGTTTTTCAAGCACGAGGAGAACATGCAAACTCCAGACAGAAAGATCCCAGGTCCAAACCGGGGATCGAACCCAGGACCTTTTTTTGTGAGGCGTCAGTGCCAACCATCGTGCTGCCCATTGCACATAATGGCATTTAGCCTTTTAACTGTTTATAAGAGACTACCTCTAAGGCCTTTACAGAGAGACAGCCATGTGCACATAATCACATTCCATTTGAACAACTCATTGTTTCCTTTTAAAAACTGCTAATATGACATTTATTTGTTTAATTTTATTTACAAAGAATTACTTGACAAATAAATGTGAGCATTTCAAGTGATGCAAGCTCTTTGTGATATCTTTTTTTTGTAAGCGAATGTATTTTTAATACTTTGTGTTTACAGGCAAGTTGTGTTATTTTATAGCCTACTTATAAACTCAACAACTTTTAGGAAAAATTCACATTTTCTTAATATATGTATGCTTTAAAGTATTTATGTTGGCCTTACACATTATTTTTGGGGTATGTGTGTATTAAAATTATCGTCCATTTATCGTTATCGAGGTGAACTGCTCAATATATTGCAATATTGATTTTAGGCCATATCGTCCTAGCCCTAGACCTGAGGCATCATTGTACTGAATTATTATCAGTGTTTCGTCAAAAAAAACTTATAATATAGCTTTAGTTCTGAGAGCCAAGAAAGTTAGATCTGGGAGCAGGATATACAAGTGAGGCTCTCCAGTATCTGGGTTTTGACTTTAGGAAGTGTATAAAGAGGCCCTTGTTCTTTTGAAGCTGAAAAGTATATATGCTGATTCACTGCCAAATACAGATAAACAGGAGTTCTACTGCTAATTCTAAACCACAACTGGCATGTCACATATTCAGAAATGTCAAAAATAGTAATACTCATGATAATAATATTAAGAATGGTAGCAAGTGGTTAGGGTACAATTCTTCGTTTCATCAGCCACAAACTGAGAAAAGGAAATTAGAGGAATTTAGTTTGAGTTTAAGGCTGGAAAAAACTATAATTACATGATCTGGCAAGAGAATAAATGCCAAGTAGTAAAGTAAAGACTCAACAAAATAAATAGTTCAAACATGCAGTACAAAATGGCAGTTAAAATCCCTTTGCAATATCTAGAAGCATTTTCAACAACTGACTGTTTTTGAATTGAGATCATTTTCACTTAATAAAAAAAGCAAACTTATTTTAAAGCACATACACATACAGAATGCATACATTCACTTTAATGTCAGTATCCGATCAACAAAATTCTATGCTTGGGTGATCATGTAAAGGACTCCAGATTTACATGACTCAGGCAATCAGATTTCTACTTGTCAATAAGCTCCGAAGGATGTGACAAACTACATTTAATTAAAGAGCTAATTTAGTACATCTCAGTTAAATACACTGCTCAAAGGGCATGGGATATTTCAAAATGAATATAAAGTCAAAGAAACTCAAGTTTTGCTATTGAGTAGCAGTAATGGGGCTGAAACTGAAAAAAACTGAACTGATCATTGAACATATAGTGCATTTCAGAATATCCCCAAAATTGTTTAGTAGCCATTTCACAGGTCCCACATTTAATCTCACTGTTGAATGATCTAACAACCAATTCTACGAAATCAAGCCCAATAGTGAAAAATGGGAGGAGAATAAAAAACAAATAAAACTGGCCACCTACCTCACTATGAGAGGAAAGTGATTTACATGATCAGTTAAAATAATAATAAGCTACATGTTCCTTTTGAACAAAAGACGTTCAACAAAAACTCACAAGAAAGTTGGAAAGAGAGACAAGGGCCCAAATTAGAATCTAAACTTTAGAAACAAAGCTGCAACTACCAACCTATTGTAAGCAACATTATAGACAAAAAAAAAACCAAAGTAAGCCTAGCTCAGATAATTAAATTACCTGCAACTGGGTTTGACAGCTCTATCCTGCTGTGTTTGTGTGTATGCGCAGCCTGAGAAGAGTGATCTAATCTAAGTGTATATATATATGCTGAGAAACCTGATTACCAGGATAAAACCCAGCTCTCCATCAGATTAACCTGACAGTGGTTTACATAACCACTTAATCAGATATACGCAAAAATCTGACTTGAAATGCAGGTTTACTTGGAGCATATCTACAAACACCACGAACTTGAGTTGGTTGGGGCAGTTTTTTTGATGTCCCATACCTTTCAGTGAAAGGTCCAGTCCATTATGTTGCTCAAAATGATCACTCCAATTAAAAATCAGGATTTTCAGTAAAGCAGCAGGCGTGCGGTTACATGCTGTATGTGCAAGTAAGAGGGGCACAGAAAGAACAAGCGGGTCGGGTAATGATTTCACCTGTGTGTGATTAAGGTGTTTTTTAAACATCCTGTTTGTATAAAAAGAAATAAGTACATTAGCATAGCAACAGGAAAATCTCAGAACAACCCATCCAAAGGAAAGAAAAGACTGAGGAACAATATTAATGAATAAATAATGCATAAAAAAGGGAATGTAATCACAAATGTAGGTTGTTTCTCTTGCCAGCAGCCACAGAAGGCTGCAAATTCAACAGCAGCTAAAATGACTGCGTGTAATGATTTTATAATCTCCAGGTGGAAACGTAATCTGGAATCAAAGTTCATGTGACGTATCGACATTTTCTAAGATTGCTCAAACGAACAAGTATGAATTTGAAATATACATCAATATAATCTCAAATGTCACAAAAATACACTAAGAATTTAATGCCAGGTAGGAAAGACGACTGCACATGCACACCGTGTGCATGAAATGGGCCACTATAGATACCACACCAAGTTCTACCAAAAAGTATATGACTGCAGATAAAAATAATTAAAACTGCTCCAGGAGTCACCTCACCTGGAGGTGGTTTGGCTTTGAAAAGACAAATGTTGCTCCAAAGGTGGCAATTTGCAAACCATCTCAGAAATCAGTTGCAGTTAAAGACAGCTTGATAACTACCTTCACCATTTCTGCACTAACGACCACACAGAAAATGAAGACTATGACAAAAGAGAGTCCATGACAGGCTTAAACCAGTCAAAGTAACAGCACAAAAAACCTTAGCGAAATCAATCTGCAATAATGTACCTTGCAACAAAGAAAAGATGGCAAGCCCTTTATACTGCATTTCCTCTATATTATATACATGATTCTGAGATCTATTTAGCCTAGTCTACAACAGGTTTTAGAAAGCAGAGGTCAACTCAAGAAGTGTGCGAAGTTCAGTGACCAATTTTCTTTCTTAATTTCATTCTAGTCTCAAATATATCAAACTGGTTTGTTCTTACTGGCTGACCACGTAAATCTAAATAAAACTAGTCAATAAGCACAAAAAAAACAGTGCACATTAGTAGCTAAAACATACATCGTACAGGCAATGGAGCTGATCAGGGACTCTAAATGTACAGTGTTCAGTACGTCCCTACAGTAAAAACCATGTATCATATACCTACCAACTTCTGGCTACCTGTCAATATTGGCGTGCTAAAATGCTTTTTTGCATACCATGCAAAGATCTGTGTGATCTGCTTTAACAGTAAACAAATAAAGTGTTAACCATATTGGGAAACATTTCCCAGTATCTACATTCAAAAACTGTATGGCAACCAAAAGATATGAATAGTGCTGGATTAAGTCAGGTCAGTCACTCTAGCCACAAGTCTCCACGGTCTCTGGGGAGATGAGGCAATTATATTGCCTTAGCTTGTCTGTGACCTAGATGTCTGTCTGCCACTTGCTCTTCAGTCTAGTCTCCCTCCTTGTGCACACCATTCCACTTATGCATTTATAATACGACCGCTGTCTTCCTTGGCCATAGTTCTGTTAGACATTAGACATAAACACAGAGCTCCAGTGTTGCCTAATCTTGAACATGTAGTCATGAACTACACATCGTTTTGCACTTTAACATGCCAATCTAAACACACAAATTGAATGGTCCTGTTAATCAACTGATGACTTGAGTTAGGTGTGTTAGGAATAAACCCGTTCTACTTTCATAATGATGCAAGTACGAGCTCAGCTAATTTCTGTGTAGTAAAGATACGATTTTATAAACGTATAAAAGAGAGTTAAGCAGTCACTAACGATGAAGATTTTGATGATGATTTTTTTAATAAAGTATGTTCACACCATCTATATCAGATGTCTGTCTGAACGGATCACATGCTGAAACAGTGCTGCATTTTTTAATGGTTAAAAGGGCATGTCATTCTATACCATTAAACTTCACTTTAAAGCTTTTTATTTATCTTTAACACTGCAGCCACATCCTCCTAAATGGCGTTCTCAAACACAAAGTGGTTGCGATATATGAATTCTAATTTTACACAGCGATGTCACACCAAATATTCATAACATGTATGTATAGATTTATTAATATCCTACCAATACAAACCTTCCTCACTTCTCTTCAGTACGCAATTATGGCAAATGATGAGCCGGAATAACTTATGTCAAATTAATTCCCATCTCAGCGTGCTAATTTAGGGCACATGGCTACATATTGGATGTGCGTCTGATCTAGGTCCACATACAAAAGTGGCTCAGGACAGATTGGAAAAGATCAGATTTGCATGTTGTGACAGTTCTGCCATAATATCACATGAAGGCCATTTTTAAATAAAATAGGGACTGACTGTCATTGTGTCCTGTTAGTTAAAGTAATATATTACAGACGTGCTCCTTTTACATTCTTAATGCAATTAATACAGTTGCATGATACTGATAACTGATACAGTTAACTGCTTTCCAAAACAAAAGTAGTGCCATGCCATTCATTAGTGTGTACTGAGATTTGAAATACTCAAAATATACTGCTCACAAAAATGAAGGGCTTTTCTCATTTTTAAATATCCCATATTTGTGAGCAGTGTAAATGTGGAGCAGTGTAAACAGTTACACGAAACGACATCCCATACGTGTTTGCGTTTGCCTGTGGCAGGTGAAACACTGGCAAATCAAAGAGACTTCACTGGAATGTGAATGGTGAATCGGTTTTGCACACATGCCGACTCCCAGGGATTCAGGACATGGCTGAATAGGTTCCATTTCCTGTCAGATGGCACAAAAGTCATAGGATGACAACTAGTGTCTCTCAAATCTGACAATCACTTGGGTACTCTTGGGAACTCACAAGGAAATCTCAAATTCTGTAAGAAATGTTTGCAACAAATGGACTGCTTTGAGTGTAAACGGTCATGTTGAAAACAATGCATTCCAAACAAACCACAAACCCCAAGATCTTCAGAATGCACACAGATAAGGAGTGCTCATACATTTGCACGAGTTTCTGACAATTATTGATTTTACATTCTTATACAAGTTCTCTTGCACTTACGTTTAAAATAACATTCCCTAAAACAACAAGTAAACAAAATATTCCGATTCCATCAGTGCAATACTGTACAATATTTATTATATTAATTTTTTTATTGTCACTGCAATAATTAATTTGTTTGACTGTGCAGATTTATATTTATATATTATTCCATACAATTTTATAACAATTTAAACACAGATTTTTAAAAACATTTAATTTTAGTAAGAACTCTGGGTTCTCTTTTAAAACAGTGTATGTATCTGTGAGGCTTCAAAATGGAACTGCATTAGATTTTTTAAAAATCAAGGATTTATAATCCAATTAAACAGATGATGCATCATCCCACCCAACAATGGACATCATCCCATTTTCGCATTGTGTCACGATGTACTGTTATACCTTCACTGATCAGTGTCACTGGGAGGTACCCACCCGGTAGCACAGGTTTACAAGCCAGGAACAACCCTACACAGGGCACACTCACTCGTACACATACTAGGGGCACTTTAGAGACACCACTTGGCCTAACATGGAGGTCTTTGGAGAGGACTCCACACAGAAAGGACCCAGACCGCTCCACCTAGGTTTGAACCCAAAACCTTCTCACTGTGCTAGCCAACAAGCCACCGTGCCGCCCGGCCGAAGCTAGTACAGCGGACTGGCCTCCCTCACCCTTCCACACATGGGATACGAACAGCTTCATTTTCCATATGATGAGGTCATTGTGAGAGGGGTCTGGTCCAATGTAGGAGCTAAGAAGAAACAAAGGGGTCTGAAGCCCTCAAATACATGCCCATGATTATCACAAATGTATAGCTGCAGGTATACATCTACCAGGACCTTTGCAACGTTTAATCAAATACATAATCACATAGCTGTACATTCTGCTGGAGCTTTAGCAGGAGATAGATGCTTCAAACCCTTCTAAAGTTTCTCGCGGTTCTGAGAGAAAACAGAAAGACTAAATGCGATGTGTGTAGGAAATGTATCTATTAAAGGTGTGGCAAAACATCTAAAAGCAGCTCCTAGCTCAAATGCTGCCTTACCCTGGAGAACTTCAAAGCTTAATGTAAACAAAAAGCTTAGCATGGTTTAATTTTCTAAATCACTGACTTAAGAAAACAAAACCTCTCTCAGTTGCTACTGGTTATAAATAATCTTTACTGCGGAAATTATGAGCCTGTAATCCAAAAAGGAAAGTAATCATTTTACTGTGAGCCTTTTTCTTCAAATTTAACTATTATAAGTAAAACACCAAGTAAAAATGATTACTTTCCTTTTGGACCACATGCACAATATTTCCAGATTACTTATGACCAGTAGTAGTGGAGAGAGGGGTGTTCCTAGTAGGGGTGGGTAACAATATTTTAAGGTACTTTTGCAATAACAATATATTTGGCAAAATATTTCAACATATAAAATTGCAACTAAATACATTGCAGACTTTGAAATACCTGACTTCGTGGCATTTTTTTACTCTCCTTGTACTCCATTACGTGCTCCTGCTTTAGGTGGTGAAACAGATTAGATTTGTTGTTACAGACCTTTGGCATGGTTTACGTATCACTGTAGTTTGTTATCAATCTGATATTTTGTACCAAAATCACCCCTTTTTGGGACAAACTCCACCACCGCAGAATCCACTTTCTGACATATCTGTTGCTCTGCCTATGAGTCACATAATGGAAGTTCTCCATACTCTGTGTAAATCCATTACGTCATTACGTACAGATTTCAGAATATCACAATATGTATGTTTCATATCTAAAAATTGTCTAAAGCATTATACCGGTATTATCTTAAACAATACTACATGGCACACACCTAGTTCCTAGGTCACTGCGTTGGTACATTAAGGCATGCAAAGATTTCACTTGAGTTCAAAAAGTAAAGAACACAGCTAAAAGTAAAAAAAGATTTAAAGATTCTGTATACACCTAAACATTTGGCACAGTTTTCACCACACTGGAACATAAGAACTGGAAAAAACCCTAAATGGTATCAATCCTCGTTGTGTGTGTCTGTACTTGCCAGAGGCTCCCGAAATACAGGCCAAGTCTGGCACAGGGGATGGGTCTGTGGCATGTGATGCAAACCAAAGGTGAAGTTATACATGCACCAATGCTATTGACTGTTGATTAATCCTAAGACATTCTTTTAAATCATTACTTTTCTTTGGTTAATAGATCAAATATCAAACAAACTGGAATCAACACCCTTTCCCATAATTGAACAAATACAGTCAAGTACCCTGAGGGTAGATGTGCAACGTTTGTGAACAAAAAAAAAATACATGTTCATTCCACATCACTAAGAGACATCAGTATTAGGAATTAAAGCAGGGTCTCAGGTCCATGCACAGACTTGACGATCATTAAAATAGACATTATCATTGCATTTTATCAGTTACAGCCAACAAAAAAACACCTCTATCAACTGTAACTCCTTATGCTATCTTTAATAAACAAACTGCAATCATTATGTAATGCAAGGGAATCCATTTCCAAAACATAAAAACAAAAGCTGCAAGCCAAGCCAAACCGACTAGAAAAATTCACATTATTATGACTTTGCATCTCATTATTACCAGAGATGCATTGATTCCAATACGTGAACTAAGCGCAGCCACCAATTCAAACTAAATTTTAATTTCTGTAAATAAAAGAGGTTCGCCTTAAAGAGATTATTTCTGTTGACTACTTAACATATGAGGTTTCTGGTTTGATAATAATAAAAGAGCAGATCTGTAATGCTTATTACAAATGAAGAGCAACAGCATCCAGCAGCCAACATCGAACGTGTAACGGGCATGTCTGGTCAATATCCGATCCGTTTAATAAGGTATTACATTACTGCAACAAAAATAATTACGACTTAACATCACAGAATTACGTCTAAGCTTCTCTCTTTTACAACGGCATATATTTGGCAGCATTGAGTTTGTGCTTTTCCTGGAGAGGGATGTGTATGGAACGCCAGTCAATTCAATAATTACGTGGTCTTTTTAGTCTAGAAGTAAAAAAGCTCTGTCTGGACTGAATGACTGAGCAGTGTCTACGCTGAGCTGCGCCTTCTCACTTTAACCAAACATCACATCAACTGGATGATGTTTTTGACATCAACTTCTTGGTGCTCCAGTTTCAAGCGTCCTTGGGTTTGTGAAATGCGCTATATAAATTAAACGTATTATTATTATTATTATTATTATTATTATTATTATTATTTCACAGAGCTATGCCTTCCCTTCCCTCATTTGGCATTGGCTCAATCATCAGTAGCTTTGGGCATTCGAAACCAGGTTCAGAACAAGTTCCAAAATTCCAATAACTGGGGACCCATAAAAGACGAATTTTGATTCCACGTATTGGTTCCTGCTAAATGAATGTTAATTTCAAATGCATGGTCAAGATTTAAACCTACAAGCTTAATATGCACTAAAACGATGACCTCAGAGCAAATTTCCCTCATTTTTCCACAACCTTTGTATTTTCACCCCTGTCTATACAGAGCATGGTGTCCTGCAAGTGCAGTTTCATAGGGTTAAAGAATATTTTTTATATTGTTACCGATCATGAAGTGTGGAAGGAACCTGTATGGCGGCTGTGGTGCATGCGGTTGCCTCACAACAACAGAAATCCCGCTTTGACCCCGACCTCAGACTCTGCCTGTGTGCAAGCATGGGTTTACTCCGGGTACGACCCACATTTAAAAGTCATGTCTTGGGTTATCTCGTTGCTATAAATTGGCCAAGTATGAATGTATGTGCAGCCAGGAAAGGTGGGCTCTCCTAAGACAAGTTACAAAAGTACACTCCTACACCAATACAGGACCAGTAAGTAAGAGAGAACCTGCAAACATGGAAACTTAACTGTCAACATTAAACAAACCAGGGTTTGAGTGTTACTCTGACTTTTACTGAGCTGCTGTCTCTCAGTACTAACGTGCAGTTGCAAAAAAGCGTTGAGCCTTACAGATACTCACCAGCCACTGTGTCTGGGGCTCCGGTGCCCCTCATACGCAGGTACATGAGGCCGAGCAGTAGAAAGAAGAGACAGGCGGCAGTCAGGAGGAACATGGACAGGTAGTGCGCGCTGAAGCCGCCGGTGGATGAAACCTCGTCCCGTTTGAACTGCTCCAGCAGCTCGTCCTCGGGTGCGGCACTTTTCAGTTTGGGGCTGAAGGTGTGGTTGGAACCGGTGTGGTTTGAGTGGTTAGGTGTGTAGGTCGAGCCCAGACTATTGTAGGAACTTAATCTGGGTCTGAGCCCGGTACTGAAGGCACCGCTGAATGTCGCGGGCTCATCGAGGTTCTTCTTGCTCTCACCATTTTCACCAGTGAAGCGGGAAAATCTCAGATAGCTGCGGCTCGGCGGACTCGCTTCTTGCTCGTTGTCGTCCTTCTCACTCGCCATGTCTAGACTTCTTAAGCTTGTCCCTGGCACCTTCGCACCACTCTCCTGCTCCCAGCTTTTATACGACGTGGACGTGAACTTGGAGACAGAGCGTCTCGACAGCGGATAGCGTTCGCGTCCCCGTTCCTCCTCGTCCTCATCCGAATCACTGTAATCCCCAGCGATCTTGCTGCTGTGAGAGGTTCCGCTCCCGTTCAGAATCCGATCGGTTGTGTCGGTCTCCTCATCGAGATCGTTCCTGTCTCGCAGTTCGTAATCATCTTCATTATCCACCACATTAGAGTAAGACTCCTCTAAGCTCGACTTCCCCCTGTCCCGGTCTGTCCACCACGGAGACCCGAGCGCGCTTCTACCGCTGCTCAATCCCACTCCGGTACTCCTGCGCGCTTCGTATGTAGGCCTTATCGAGTGAAGCACCGAGCCTCGGTCTCTCCTGCTTGATTTCTTCAGAGGCACCTCCGCATCCGACTCGTCCGAGCTGAACCCCAGAACAAACTTCCCGGTGTTCTCGGCGCGCTTCTCGTTTAGGAGTGGTCGAGCGCCGGCGCTCCGGGTCGAGTTGGCGTGCGTGACGTCACTGGCGGCCGGTCTGGCCCGGAGCGCCGCGGTTGTGTGTCCGCTGCTGCCGCTGCTAGCGTTGCTAACGCTGCTGTTCTTATTCCCCACGCTGCTTCCGTTCCTGCCCTTACTACCACGGTTCCGCTGCTGCTCGTCACGCAACTTCTTCAGTTTCTTCAAATACACCGGTCGCGTGTTCTCGGTAACTGGGCCCGGTACGAAACCAAGGCGTTTTAACTCAGAGAAAAGCTCTTCGTCCGTTAGCTGTGCGGACGCCATCTTTGCACGAAACTCGCTCAGAAAGGTACGTTACAGGAAGTGACGTGCAGAGAAGTTGCGGATCCTGAAGGTCCGAGTTAAAATGCTAACGATGAGTTTCTGACGAAGGACGAAGTTCGTTAGCTTCACAACATAATAGTAACTTTAAAATGCAACATTAACTACAACAAAACCAACATCGTCCCTCTATACGCAGTTTATCTTAACAATATACATCGTTTTTTTTCTACAGTGCAAACGTTTGAGCAGCTGTGGTCGAAATACGTTTAGCTGATTTTCTACTTGAAAATAAGTTATAAAAGCAACATCTGCAGACAATATACAATTAAATGAAATTTGTAAAATACATTTTCGAAAGTATAAACAAGTAAATTAAGTTATCAGACCTTAAAACCCTTCTGGAACGTCTGAGAAAGGTACCCATACTTTTACCCCATTTCACCCTTGTGCCAATAATTTGGGTGATTTATCAGTTAGGTGATCATTTTAATTCCTTAGCCATAAATATTTACTTTAGTTCTACAATTACATACTGCAGTTCATCTATTACTTTACTTTGTCAGCTAATGGTCAGGACCTCCACAGGTCAGGTACTATTTGGATGGTGGATCATTCCATAGACAGTTACATCCTGTAGACAGCATCCTGTGAATACTGATGAAGGATTACTAATTTATGGCTAACTAATGACTAAAAGTGGAAAAAGCAATGGCAAACAACTCCACTATCCTGCCAAAATACTTCATGGATCACATTGATGAAAGACAGAATTGTGTGGAAATCAATGAGCCATCAAGTGACTGAGAGTCGGCCGCGACTGTACGGTTAATCCAATCCAAAATGAGCAAAAGAAACTGTTTAACAACATATTATGGGAACACTTTTTAGGTTCTGGTACCTAAAAAGAGTTCCCTATCTGTTCTGAATGTCTACAGACCTGTCACCATAACCTCACATAACACAAAGGTTCTGGAGAGACTAATCTTAGCTCATCTTAGACCTTAGGTAAGGTTTGGACCCACTGCAATTTGCCAACTGACCTGAGGTTTGTGTAGATGATGCCACAATATATCTGCTACAGCGAGCTCACTCCCACTTGGACAAATTAGGAAACACCGTACTGATGATGTTTTTTGATCTTTCAAGTGCATTTAATACGATTCAGCTTCCATAACCTTCTGGATCACTGACCATCTGACGAACAGACCACAGTTTGTAAGGTTAAAGGAATGTGTGAGTCTGAGCGGGTGGTCAGCAGACAGAAGCAGGGACAGTACTGTCACCTTTTATGTTCACCCTGTATACCTCAGACTTTCAGTATGTCTCTGAGTTCTGTCATCTACAGAAATATTCAGAAGTATATAGGACGCTGAGTACAGAGGACTGGTGGACAGATTTGTGGAATGGTGTGGAAGAAATCATCTCCTTCTGAATGTAACAAAGATGAAGGAGATGGTAGTGGATTCTAGAAGGACCAGTTCTGCACAGGACCCTGTATACAATCTAGGAAAAAAGGTAAAATTGGGGTAGTGTGGAAATACAAATACAAAATGCAGTGTTCCTTACATTGACTTTCATTTTCTTGCAGACAGTAGAAACCAGAGAAACATCATGTTTTGTCCGGAGAACTTCATTGTCATATAAAACATGCATTCCTACTTTTCAGGCCTACAAACACATTCCAAAAAAAGTTGGGATGGTGAAGCATTTACCACCTTGTTATGTTATTTCTTCACACTACACTGTGGATGTTTTGGGCAAAAGAATGCCAAGCAATTCAATAGTTCATGTTTAACTTTGTGCCATACTTTCTGCAAACACATCAACAGTGCAACACGTGGTTTTGGATTGTCTTGTTAAAAATGCGTGGACGTCCCTGGAAAAGATGACATCTTGAAGGCAGCAAATCTTACTCTAACATTTACTATTCTGCAGTAATGCTGCCATCACAGAAGTGTAAATTACCTTTGATAAAGGACATGAATCACTGACACAACCAAGTCCCTGACATTTGGACTGCTAAAAGTCTGGTTAGTCCTTTTTGCCATGGGTCCAGAACACAAGGTGTCCGTTTCTCCCAAAAAAAGATCTGGAATACTGATCTGAACACAGTGCAGTTCAGTTTAGGCGTGTGCCCTTGCTTGAAATTCCCCAAGATTCATTGATTAATTTAATGATACTGTGTACTGTAGAATGATGTAATGCGAAAATTCCTTCCAGTCTTTACATTTTCAATAATTTTCTCACCCAAGTGTTTGCTGACAGAAAGTTTCTACCCATCTTTGCTCCTCAAAGGCTCAGCCATTTTTCAATAGTGCTTTTGTACGAATCCATTATGACAATCACCTGTTGAAATGACCCTCAACAGGTGATCACATCATTTTTAACCTGATTTTTTTTAGCCCTAACTTGTTTCCCCTCATGTTTTTTGGAATGTCTTACAAGCCCGAAATGCTGCAATGAATCTTTATTGAGTTGAACAAACAGCGTATGGAATATATAGCATTTATACTGTCTGCAATGAAATAAAGTCAAAGTAGATGTAACACTGCGATGTTTTTATTTGCATTTTCCATACTGCTCAAACTCTTTTCTGATTTGCAGCTGCTACTTCAGGTTGGGATTTGATTCTAAACAGTAGAAAATATCCTTTTGTATAAACAGTCTGTTTCAGACTAATGTAAATGACGAATTGATAGAGGTCTTCTACGTTTGCTTGAGGACAATTTTACAAGGAACACTATCTTTAACGTGTACACATGTATTCGTTAATGAACTGCACTTTCATGCCGACTTTATCTTTTACAGAGTCGCGGGAAAGCCCGTGTCTCGCCTGCAGCATGGCGCACGAGGCAGGGACGACCCTAGACTGGGCGCCAATCCACTGTAGGGATTGGTTATGCTGTACTGGTTGTTTTGGTACACTGTTACTCCACCCAGTGGTGAGGACTACGCATTACAACTTCAGCTGTATTTAAACCACTAGGCTGCGAAGCGCTTGAGCATTTCCTTCTGTCAGGTCAGGACGCAGTGGTGATCCATTATAATACGCAGGATTTAAACCTGAGTGGGGTTCCATTAAATACAGTAGCTCACTGGGATTAAGCGAGAGGATTGCTCGAAACGACTTGTAGGATGCCTGCATTTCAGCTGCACTTCAAAACTTACTTTCTGCTACTTTTGGGGGGTTTGGCAGTCGAAGCTGCCACCGAGCAAAAAAGTCTGTTCATGTGGATTGATGCCAGGCAAGCACGAATATTAATAGGTACGTTCATCCACGGTTACTTTATTAGACTTAACTACGCTATACGAACACTATTTGTAATCTGAGACCAAAAGGCAGATTTGTTCATTCATAATCTGGTGGGAAGTCTGTAAATAATTAGTGTGAGTGTACCTGAAAGTTTTTATTTACATTTTTTTTTAGGTTTTGAGGAGGATATTTTGATTGTGACTGAGGGGAAAATGGCTCCATTCACCCACGATTTCAGAAAAGCGCAGCAGCGGATGCCCGCTATCCCTGTCCAGATCCACCACGTGAACTTCACCTGGCAAGTAACTGATGATCAGGTACAGAATCCACGTTCAGATCTAAAGAAGCTTGACTTTTATTTCTGCAAAACACGACTGCATCTGTGCCAATACCATACATGATGTTCAATGTACCGTTAAAGACGCATGCAAACGGTTTATTGCTTCACTAAACAACCTATTCATGGAGCCTTAAAGAAGTTTTGCTTTTTAGGGAAGGCCCTGTTTGGTGAGCTATGGTGAACCATTAAAGGTTCTTCTGGAAATCAAAATGTTTTTTTTGACAAATTTATAGCCTATGTATTATTTAGAAATATTTAATTTCTCTGCATAATTACAGATTCCTAGTAGAAGCAGTATAAAATACATCTTGCACTGGCAATAACCTAACTGGCAGCGTTTTAAGAGAAAAATGATTAATTCTCTCTGAGAATGCATTACAAAAGTTCATGCATTCAGTGATTGATATATGATTTCTATAGGGAAGCAACTAAATGTTTCTTTTTCCTGGTAGGTTTGCTGTTTGTTGGCATAAAGCTTTTTAGCTCCAAAATGTAAAGAGCCATGCACTCCTAGTTTATTATACAAAGCAAAAAGGTTTTTTAGCGCCCCTAGACCACATATAGTATTTAGTAGTCTTTTGTTACTTTGTAGAATCTTTTGTTTTATGCCCATGCCATAAACAGCTATAGAATTGATTCACAAACTCTAAGGGGACCCAGTTTGTTTAAAGGTGAAATTGTTACAGAACAGAAGAAGCCCATAATAGAAGCCCTATAAAACCCATCTAACCGATAACCTTTACAGCTTTTAAATAGTTATTTAAATCAAATAATTTGCACCAATTGAAGAACAAATCAGGGACATTTATTTCTAAGAATGCACTACGAAAGTTAACATTATGTGGAAGATTCTTCAAAATCACCCTTCTCAGCAATGCAGTGACACTGATGTGGTAGTGGCGGGTTAATGTGTGATGTCCTGGTAAGAGTGGATCAGATGCAGCAGTGCTGCTGTGGTTTTTAAACCCTTCAGTGTCCCTTTCTGACTGAATATAGTCCACAAACCAAAACTGTTTATCCACCAGCATCGTGTAGTCACAATCCTGTGAGCAGTGATGAAGGAATAGGAAGGACGAAGGACGTGCCTGTTGTAGCCTAGCGGTTAAGGTACTGGACTCTGGACCAGAAGGTCCTGGGTTCAAATCCCACCTCTGCCAAGCTACCACAGTTGGGTCCTTGAGCAAGACCCTTAACCCTAACCCACAATTGCTTAAAAAATGAAAGTCTCTCTGGATAAGAGCGTCTGCTAAATGCTGGAAATGTAATGTAAATGAATAACAAACTGTGCAACAACAGATGAGCTACTGTCTCTGACTTTACTGTTTCTGACTTTCACAAGGTGAAGTGATGTGGAAGATGTGTATAATAGAGTACATACTGTATATTCCACTGGGAACACTGTTGTAAAAAACTCCAGTAGCACTGCTCTACTCATCTACTAGTTCTACTCGATCTACAATCTACTCGTTCCAGCGAAGCACACACTAACACACCACCACCACATCAGTGTCAATGCAGTGCTGAGAATGATTAAGCACCTAAATAGTACCTGATCTGTGGGGGTCCTGACCATTAGAGGACAGAGTAAAGAGGACAAACAATATATGTAGAGTAACAGATGGACTGTAGTGTGTAATTGTGGTGCATCTATATGGTATGGGGAACTGACTAAATGGACAGTGAGTGTAGAAACAAGGAGATTAATACTGCTTAATAAAGTCACTGGTGTGTGTATTATTTAATCTTTAGAATAAGCAAATTGGTTCCAACTGCAAAGGTCTCGGTTTAAACATAGGACAAAAAAATACATTCGTTTGGCAAAAATAATTAAAGGTGCACTCCATCTTCTGGATCCAAGATCCTTTTCTAATTCCAGCTTTGACAAATAATATAACCGAAGCAATTGAGATCACAATCCACAAATGGCGAGAGGACTGAAAAAGAATGAAGTGGGTTTAAAAAGGAAGGAGGAGAGATGCTAACTAAGAGATAACTAGGAGAGGAGTAGTACAGCAAGAGCGTGAAGGGGAGAGAAAGGGTCCACTCATTCTTGGGTTCTGTTAGCCGTACTTCAAAGCTTGAGGCTGAGGCTTAAGAACAAAGGCCTCTGGCATAAAAGGCTTGCGGCAAGAGTTATCTGTGTTGGTTATTACCATTCAGCAGTAGGATTAGCAAAGCTCTCCACACGGCCTGTGTATTTTTCCCCTCATCAAACACCACTGTGCTCCAGAAATCCAAAAAGGAGAAAAAGAAGAGGGAGTCAGGAAAGAAAAAAAATGGTCATCCCTTGCTTTCATCTCCGTTGGGAACTTTTTTTTTGTGGCGTGTGTATTTTGCCGTGCCATCATAGCCATTCTGACAAGTGTGTAATTTTCAAAGCTTTGAGAACATTATTTAGAGAAGAAAGCCTCATTGCCTTTGGAGCAAATAAACCAATTCACAAACACACACAGCAACCAAAAGGGCCCATTCACTCCTTGTGGATATATGTGCTCCTCTGTTAGGGTGATTTACACAGCATAATCAAATTTACGAATCCGTTACCCCTCTTTTCACCGTCCTACATTTCACGCTATGTCCCCCTCAAACCAAAAGCAAGTGATTCATTATGTTCTTTCACCTTTGCTTTGTGCAGTTGCCTTTAAATCATTTATTCACGGATTCATTTTACATTTAATAAAGCTATCACATAGATATCTAAAGCTGGACCAATAACAATACTGAAGTTACACACAACTGCCTCTGTTAGCTCATCTGTACCATCTCAGAGTTCCCTCCAGCAGTACTTATTTCCAACTTGAGTAATAGGGCTCCATCACACACAGTTTGGACCATTTTTGAACAGCACATATCTGGAGCCAAATCCAAAATGGCATCATTCCAGGCCATGGTTTAGGTATTTTGTAACGATGCATACAAGGTTATGCGTCCAGGTCACTTATATGGTGGGCAACATGAAAAATATTTTGTTTTTTCTAAGCAAGGAATCTGAAAAGTAGAAGTCAATGATGAAGAAGGCTTTCAGAAGCACATGAATGTGAGTCATTTAGGAGTCATGTCGATATTGGACTGAGTACAAAGAATTAAGTAGTAGCGCTATCAGGCAATATTAGGGTAGCGATTGATCCTTTAGGCATGATAAAAATACAGTATTGTGTTAAAAGTATAGAGCATGTGTTGCTGTTTTGATCTGTAAATGAGCTCCATTTAGGAAGAAACCTTTTCCTCAAGCTTTTGAAATATACATCATACAAGGACCCAAAATGTATAGCAGAATAGTTTCAACAAACTTCCCAAAATACCAGGATAACTGACATGCTAGCAAGCTTTGTGCTGACTGAGCAAATATGAGCGCCAGAAGATGATTTTGGTGTATTGGTTGCTGTACTTTGGTAACTTTTCTGATCGCTATATGGACAATATCAAATCTAAAATTATTCAAATACCTACAGGAGCTTTTATGACGTCCCATTCTAAATTCTTAGGTATTCACAAGAAGTTGATTTCCCTTTACAGCTATGACAGCTTCCACTCCTTTGGGAAGGCTTTCTATAAGAGTTTGGACAGGGTCTGTGGGATGTTTTACCCATTCATCAGACTGCCAGACTTCCACTGCTCTAGAGTTCAGGCTTTACACTACTTCCTCCAACGTTTGACATCGTGATTGGTGCTGTAAGGGTAGTGTGGCGCTACTGAAGCTCCCAATGCACACACTTTGTGCTGATGTTAATGCCAGGGGAGGTTTGGAACTCTTATTGAGTCAGCAGAGCGTTGGCGACTCTTATGCATTGTGCATCTTTGAGTGTTCTGTTAGTTGCTGTGGTTAATAAATGCCTAAATGCTTCCACTTCTCAATAATACCATTCACTTTGGTCATTGAATATCTAGGAGGAAAGTAATCTCATGACCTGACCTGATGCAATGGTTGCATCAACCATGGTTCAATTCAGCTTTTTAGAACTACCTATTTCACAAATGTTTGTAAAGGTAGACTTTTAGAACCCCGTGACAATGGAACTGAATAAAACACCTGAATTTAATGATTAAGAGTTGTGTCCCAGTCCTTTTGTCCATATAATGTATACGTATGCAGAACGTTATAATGTATACGTATGCAGAATCACTTTTTTACAGTTTGTTCTCATTTTTGGTGTTAAAGAGTTCAGTATTTCTTAGACTGTCTTTCTTATGACCTATTATAGTCCAATTGACCAGCTTATCCTTCTAATTCTTTTTCGTCTCAGTCTTATTACTTCCTTATTGACTAATTTAACAATTTTCATAGTTACAGCCCATATTTACAGTTATTAATGCTCTGAATAAATACTTTACCCTTCACGTAAGACCTTATCTAAATGTAGTTCTGCTTCAGAACACAATGAAAAACAAGTGCCCATTTATTAGGACACCCGAGGTCTAAACAGAAATGTTTGTTTATCTAAAAAGCGCAAGGGCAAACAAAATATTACTTTATTACTAATATTACTCTGCTGCAGGAAGAGTACTTCTATGAGTTCCAGAGCTTACGTTCATTCGACAGAGACATCATGGATGACCCCATTGTCAACATGCCCCTCTTAGGCTCAGTGCCACACAAAGCCTCAGGTGAATAAGCTGAAATATTTGACATAACACTTGTATAAATGATCCCATCACTTAAAGCAAATGTAGGAAATACTAACCTGTTTCAAACTGGATTGTGCAGTGGTGCAGATAGGCTTCCCTTGCCGGGGTGAGCAGGATGGAGTTGCAGCATTCGAAGTTACAATCTTGGTGATGGACAGGGGTGGAAACATTGTCCTTAGGACCCCACATAATGCCATCTTCTTCAAGACCTGTCAAAGAGGTTAGATCATTTGCACACACCGGTTACACATTGTTCTAAATAATGGAAAAGACATTTTATTGCTGAAGTCAGTAATGCAAGTTTGTAAGAAATATTTCACAAGATGTCTCCACAGGTTGGTACTGCACTGGATCTGATGGAAAACCTCTTAGAATCTAAATATTTGACAAAAAATATTGTTCAGTTGGTCGAGGTAAACGGTTCTAACTGAGTCAACAGTAACAGGCACTTCTTTAATGGTCATATTTAAACGGGCACATTATTCCATGACCACATCCTGAGTTTGCGTCTTTATTTTTTTGAATACTTTTTGGGCATTGCAGTCACATCCTCCAGTGGCTGCACTAGGCCACTTCTTAAGGAATTTCCTCAAACACAGAGCGGTTGATATGTGCCTTCTAATTTTGTTTGCACAGAGACATCAACCCAAATGGTTCTGAGGTCTGTTACTTTGCTATCCTGGGTCCTCACAGCTCTGAAAGACTGATCTGTGTCATATGTTGGCCAGTTTGTGCTTTTATTTTGTCAGACTTGTAATATAAATTTAGCCTTAGTCTCCCATAGTTATATTTGGTTGCTCAGGTGGCAGAGAGGTTTAATACTCCAAGCGCTAAACGAACCCAATTCCAGACTAGTGTGGCCTCATATGCAGACATGACTTTCTTTGTTTGAGGACGAGGAGGCCAGTCAGGCCTTCTCCGGGTCTGCAACATGGCTCCGGGACTGCAACAGTGACCCCTGCCAATCCTGTAACAGACTGGCATCCCTTTCAGGCCTGACTACCCTTGCACCCTGTGTTACCTAAGGAAGGAGCCTGGACTAGAATGTAATTGTGGGCAGCACTGATTCAAGTTCTACAGTCGCTGCTTGTGTGGAGTTTGCATGTTCTTCCCATATCTGCGTGGGGTTCCCCTGGGTAATCTAGATTTCTCCTTTCAACAGACATGAATTGGGTTCATTGGTATATGTGAATAGTGTGTATGTAACGTTTGTGTATGCGACGGATCGGTGCCCTGACTGGTTCCAATTTGCACCATTTGTTGTCTGTTAGGCCCCTGGCCACTGACAGGCCTGGAATGGATGGATTGGATTGACTTATTTATTTAAATCACATCAGCATAGTTATTCATGACAGGAGCAAGTCTACAACGATACTGGTCAGACCCACTCACACTGGGCCAATTTTAACCAATCAGTTAAGTACAAAGTACACACAGCTCATCCTGAACTGGATTAAGTGGGCATGGAAATGAATGAATGAAAGTATGAGATGCTGCAAATGTAAGAATGAGGAACGCTAGTCTGGAACTTCAGAAGGCTACCGATGTTTAAGGGATTAGCATTCAACTGTTATTACATATGTGCTTTTGGTGCTTTTGATGATAGCTCCTCAATTAAAGGAAAAACCTTGGAAACATCAAGGTCTGCAGGGCCACATAAGAGCCTTTACTGCCTGTCCAATTGATGATGTTGTGGTTTGTGGTCTTAAACCTTAGTATAAATAGTAGACGGATCATTCCATTTTAAATTACAGCTATTTTATCTCTGCTATAAATTCCGGATGAATACCTACTTACTGACCAAAAGCTAAAAAACTTTTCTTCTGTTGAGCTGGAGTTTCCACTGTTCCGCATCGCTTCAAATGCCAACAAATCTTGGTATCATTTTTGATCCATCAACTTTAAGGCACGTTGTCCCATGGGTCGGCATCATTCAGTTACCTCTTTGGCTTCATCCTTCACTTTCATGTTTTCTTCATCTCATGTCTGGGCGATTGGATTGTCTTTCTCACAGCATTTCTAACGAAAACCTGTCAAAATCTCAGCAGCCTGAGCTCTTAGTCACGACAGGTTCAAAGCCCATCACCCTGACCCTGTATAAACGTCACTGGCTGCCTGTCAGAGTACAGATCCATTCAAAAAATATTACTTATTATGTTCAAAGCCCTTTATATTTTCATACCTCCATACCTGACTGAAGTAATCCATCACAAGACCTCTGTCTACACATTTAGGTTAGCTAACTTTGACCTGCTGCCTGTTTCTTGCTTTAGGTTGTTCTCCATATGTGTTCAGTGTTACAGCCCTCAAACTCTCAAAGTCCTTCAAAGTCTCAGCAATGTTACATCTCTGTTTTCAAATTACAGCTAAAAGACACACCTTAATGCAGTACTGTGCATCTTATTTGGTGCTGTAACCATAATTATGAATAGTTGTTTTCTTCACATCTAGTGAGTCTGAATTTCTTTGGCCTTCAGAACCACAGCAATTCCTCAGGAAAGCTTCTCACAGTTTGTGAACAATAGCTAGCAGTGCTAACATGCTCTGAGATTAACTATAAGATGATTTACTGTCATGTTCCTGTAGCCCATCCATGCTTATACAACCCATTGGCATACTGCATTTTCCTTTGGAAAGTGAAAGATAAACTGGAAGTATATTCATTTTACCAGACAATGTTCACTGCTAACTGATTTAGTTTTTACACTCTTTTGCCCACTGGAGTCTTGCTTTGCCTTTCTGTTTCCTGTAAACACCGATGCTACTCAAACTGGTAGTCTCTTGTTATGTGATGACAAGTTGTGCATACAGAGATGTTCATTTTGAACACTAGCACTGTATTAAAATGCAGTTTGTTTGACTTTTCACTACCAGATTATCAGAACCCTTCTTGGTATCCTCCTCTGACCCATTTCCTCAAGGAGTTGTTTTCACCCACAGGATCCCTTTTCACTGGTTGTTATTATTATATCACACCTTTCTCTGTATACGTTTGCACAATTTCATGAGAAAACCTCACAAGGTTGGCAGTTTTTGAAACATTGGCCCTAGTTTTACTAGAACCTAAGACCATTCTAACCTGAACTAATTCGAAGTCACTCAAATTGCTCAATGTTCTCATTCTAATGTGGATTCACATTGGATCTGAGCCACAGAAAACTTACGTGATTTTTATGCAGAAATGCATCAATCTTGAAAGGGCAAGGTCTCTAATAAAGTGGCCATTCAGAGTATGTGTTATGTGTATATTCATGCTGGCTATCTTCTGTAATACTGCGATGTACCTTTTTTTTTGTTTATTCTTGGTATATTTGTGCCCTTAGAACGTCTCAGTCTGTTTTCTGACTGTTTTTTAATTTTGGTTTTTACGTCCCTGTGTCCGTTTTTAACTGATGACCTTGAGTTTGAGAAAATCTAGTTAAAAAAATACAACTTTATTGTTAACATTAGTAAGGGAATTCAAGCTAATATGTGGTGAAGTGCAAAAATGGATATTCTGTCTTTGATGATAAGAATACAAAGAATGAGCTCACACGGCACATTAAAGGAAGTCCTTGTGTCTTATCCGGAATGTGGCCGAGGCATATTGAGAATTGATGAGAGAAAGCAGATGAGAGGCATGTGCGTTTCACACGGGCCATCGCTGGCCCATGATGTCATGTGAAGTCTGCCAGCTGCAGCGTATGCCCCCTCCCAAAAACACACCTAAGGTTGCATTCCTTACACCCCCCTTCGACACACACACACTACAGATCAAATGGTCCATCTGGCTGAAGTCTCTGTAGGGAGGAAGCAGCACGTTCATCAGTGACAACTGAAGGTGCCCTAATCACCAAAATGCAGGAGATCAGTTGTGAGCTGCATTCATGGAGTTGGCTTTTGGTCCCTTGTGAAACAAAAAGCCATCTGAGACGTTGACCAGCCAGGATGTTTACTGATTTGTATTATTTAGACCGATTTTAACTGAATTGCTCAATATCTTCACTTGGGTTCTGACCTTGACCTTAGTTATTTTATGTACGTATTTAACCCTATTTTGACATTTTGAAATTCTTCTCAATCTGACAACGAAACTAATGCGTACATATCTGAACCTGCCTTGTTTATATAAAGTCTAAGTGGTACATCATTAATCATCATACATCATACATAGTCATACATCCTTCTATTTCTGTTCTATTTTCCTATATCTGTGTATGTACACTCACCGGCCAATTTATTAGGCACACCAGGTTGCAGCCCTGCTTCAAGATTTGATGCGTCAGCAAGGCATTTTGGCCCAGAGAACTGTGGCTCACTGGATATTTTCCCTTTTTTGGACCACTCCCTTTAAACCCTAGATGGATGTGCATAAAAATCCCAGTAAATCAGCAGGTTCTGAAAAACTCAGACTAGCCAGGTTAGCACCACTAACCATCCCATATTCACTTAAATGACCTTTTAAACACATTCTGATGATCAGTTTTAACTTCAGCAGGTCGTCTTATCCGTGTCAGCATGCCTAAATTAACTGTTTTACCAGCATGATTGGTGTGATTAGATATCTGTGTTGAAATATTTCTCAAAGCTAAACAAAAAACACAGTTATTGTCACAGAGTTTGGTGATGACAAGGATTCTATTGCGAGTGAGGATAAAGCCTGGACAAAAGCACGTAGAAACGTCCTCGTTTCAGACTTAAACAGGATGTGTTTCTTAAGAAGATGAGACAAATATTCCATGTCTGTTTTCTTTTGGAGAAGGGGAATGAGAATTAGTGCCAGGTTCCCCCTGCGGGCAGCTGGTCAGCTGTTGCAAATATTCCAGACAGCGCTACTGCTTGTAGAAAGAAAGGAAATTGTTTTTAAAACACGTCTGGAAGCTACGCTTGTTTCCGTGGAATAAGCCTTTAATGTGACCAGACCACATGGTCTTCAGAATAAAAAACATGCCGTATTAGAATCAAATACATGCTAGCCCACAACAGTCCAAATATGGGATAAGACTGTACTGGGCACATTTGCCAGGCTGGTCAACGCTGCGGTTCCACCACATTTTTTTTCATGCTCCGCTGTTCACTTCTTATGAAAGCATGTGTGATTGAATTCAGTCGTCTGTAGAAAGCTGTGGTTAGCCTTGAAGTGGTGTTGGGAGGAAGTGGCTGGGGACCCTCTTCATGTCTTTTTTTCTTCTCTCAAGCAAAGTGTCCTGGCGGCTGTAGAAACGGAGGATACTGCAATGAGAGGCATGTGTGCGAGTGTCAAGATGGTTTCTACGGTACACATTGTGAAAAAGGTACCCGCTTTCTAAATTCCTGTCAAGTAAATGTATCTATTTGTTAAAAGCACTTTAGCGGTTTTTTATCCACCTGCCAGTTTTTTTTTACTGTAGTACACCACTACACTTTCTACACTTAGTGTCCATTTTGTTAGTTCCTCATAAAGGTACTATTTGGGTGCTGGAGCATTCTTGGCACTGCGGTAACACTGACATGGCGATGGTGATGCGGTAGTGTGTGTTGAGTCTGTATGAGTGGATCAGACACAGCAGTGCTGCTGGAGTTGTAAAACAGCATTCACTCACTGTAAAGGTGAATAGACACATCTTGTTGAACCACCTTCAGAGACAGTAACTCAACACCGTGATGGTGGAGGGTGAACAAAGTGGTGGTAGGTATTGCGTGTGGTGAGGGTGGGTGGATGTATGTTTAACAGCAAGGCAAATGCATGTAGTTACTCATTAAAGAATTAGGAAAGCAGGTAGTTAAGGTTTTTTGTAACTTTATTTTGTTTTATTCAGTAAGAAGTTGCAGTTTTGTATAGATAACAATGTTGAAATTAAATATAGAAGCAAAATACCTTAATTTTTTTGCGATTGGGGGGTTTAAAAATATTAACATGATAGTATGTGCTGGTCTTGTGGAGGTTCTGAACATTAGAGAACAGAGTAGAATGGGCTAACGATACAGTACAGTATATAGAGAAAGAGATGAACTACAATCTGTAAATGTAGAACTACAAACTCCTACTGGATGGTCAGTGAAACTGATCAAATGAACAATGAGCGTAGAAACAAGGATCTGTATCTAATAATGGCTGGTGGGTGTATATATGATGTGATAGCGCTCCAGTCCAAACATCTTGCGTAAATGAAAAAAACCTACTAAAAATAAGCACGGCTGATAAATATTCAGACGTTTCCCATATTGCAATAACAAAGCGCGTTGGGTGGTAATGCCATGTGGTTTTAATTAGTTTCCAGCTTTAGAGAAAGACATTCAAGCCAGACGGAGTTAACAGGTTTGCTTTGTGCAGACCTGTGCTAATTCACTGGAACGGAATTGGTTGTTTACTTTACCATAACCATGTCACTGTCAAAACCACATTTCTGATGGGAGATTGTTAGTGGATTATACAATGCTTAAGGCCATTTTAACCCACTGTAAAGCATATTTAGGCATTGTACATATCACAACAGTCTCTTATTCTGGCAGCCTTATGTTCACCAAGATGCCTGAATGGGGGCATGTGTATGAGCCCCGGAGTGTGCATCTGTCCTCCTGGATACTTTGGAGCCAGCTGTGATAAAGGTATGAGTGTATCACATCCATTTCTTTATACATACTGTAAGTGATTCTTAATAATAAAGTGGTTAGTGCTATCATTATTTTCACTTTTTTCATTTAAATGTTTTTTTTTTTTGTTTTTTTTACAAAATGTTGTCGTGTTTTGTGTCCAGCTAACTGCAGCACTACATGCTTGAATGGGGGAACTTGTTTCCATCCTGGAAAATGTATTTGCCCCAGTGGGTTTGAAGGGAGCCACTGTGAAACTAGTAAGTCTTGAAATTCATTATCGATTGGATTTAATGTGTATCCTTACTCTAATTACAATCAGTTTTCTCAATCGGTCTGCAAATGCACACACACACACACCTGCTAGAGTGCGAAACTGTCAAAGTTGCCAGAACCATTTATTCTAAGAGACTTTCTTTCTTTTGGGCTTGTTTCTCCTCCAACCCTGGAATTAAGTGCAGCGTCTGTGAAATGGCTAGACATCTGGTAGTCAGGACCTGTGTAATTTCACAGTAGCCTACACAAAGAATTTGGTTACTTAATTTGTGAGTTTTTGAAGTTTATTTCACATACTTTTGTGAGATGATTTGCTGGTTGCACGTGTAAGCCTGATGTAAATCATGATTATCTGATTACCCAAGTGTAATGTAAACTCATTCATCAGAGTGCTGAACAAATCAGATTTTGTTCAGCTATCGGGTTGTAAATGTTAACTGCATGTAAAAGCGTTTATTATCTTAAAGCAACTTTACAAACTTCTAGACTAACAACCTTAATGCCTAGGGTGTAAGTGGAAAGGAAAAACTTCCTAAATTTGGCAAGGCAGAAACCTTCACAGGACAAAGACTCAGAAAGTGACCCATCTTCCACGGGCAGCCTGGATGTTATAAATTAATTATATTGAATTCTTCCTGTATGCTTTTGATTATTTATCAAGTATTTTTCTTTTTGTAGGAAGGCTTGAATGGCTTTGCATTTGTCACTTGGTTGTAACAACCCCATTACCACACATTGTCTTCAGAGCCATACACCGTGTAAACTTCCTAAGTGAAATGGGTTCTCACACAGATGCCAAATGGGTTCTCACCTACAGGGGCAAACGTGAACTAATGTAGTTTTAACAACAAGCTCTAAGTTTCAGTCAGTGAGTTCAAGGTATTGTGCCTTAATAATGTTTATGCAGTTACATCTGGTTGTGTAACGTAAGAAATAAAGCACTTCAGAAGTGGTCAGCTTAGACAGTGAGAAATAATAGCTGAATATAGAAAAATTGTTTATTGTCCTAAAACTGCTAGAGCTTTGTTGTGTTTAAACCACAGCAACCTGTCAACAATTAAACACTTTTTGTTAAGTACAAAATGTTCCAGGAAACAATTAGCTGATTTTGCTTTTGTTATAGCAGTTATATATAGCACAACCAAACCAGAAACTCTGAAACCCCAAAACAGCATAAAGTTACATGACAATGGCATTGTTTTCCTCCTTCTCTAACTTTTCTTATGATTATTTTCACTTCATTCTTTGAAACAACCATGAGGGACTGTGGTGGTTTAGCAGTTTAGGTAGTGGACTAAGAACCAGATAGTCCAGGGTTCAAATCCCTGCCAGGGTTTTAAAAACCTTTGCCAAGCAGCCACTGTTTGGGTCCTTTAGCAAGATCTTCAACACACAGATGTCTGAAATGTAGGATCGTATCACTTGCAAGTCACTCTGAATAAGGCCATCTGCTAAATGAATAAAAATGTAAATGTAGTGACTCTTATTGTAATGTATAGTCTTAATAGTCATTAGCATATTAATGGAACTGTGATTGACCTGATCCATAGGTGGATTATTGAATTTGCTGCTTTGGCTCTGAGCTGTGTTGTCCCACCAGAGTAGGGTCAAACAAAATAGTGACGACTTATAATTTTATTCTAATTTACTGCTACAGTCATGTTGGTAATTCATTTGTGGTCGTGCTGAATTTAATTGCGCACAGCAAAAAAAAATCCCAACACTATATATAGAAAAAAGTTTGTGAAAATCCCTTCTAATTAATGAGCTATTTCTGCTATTTCAACACCAATCACTTGCAATTCATACATAATATAAAGTATACCTTTATGGATTCTACATAGACTAACAGTGGCAGTACAGTGGATTGTACTGATACCCCAGAGACCCTCAATGTGTCATATTTCTAGGTTTCCCCAAGTCAGTTCATCAACTTTCTGCCCTGCTGTCTCTAAAGTTCACAGAGAATTGGTGGGCCAGCTTTGACTGTGAACTTGGCTGGCTTGCACAGAACCTTGACCTCAACTCTAGCAGACTGTTGTAGCAACAGAGTTGGGGGCAAACTCCACAACCATTGTTTGGATGTTATTTTTTGGGTGTGCACAACCCTTTGTCTATATAGTGCATGCCTGTGCTTTTCCTTGTGGCTGAATCACAGCCTTCTGGTTGATCAACAAAATTCCAAACACCTTGGTATAATCCTTATTATAGTTCGTATGAAACAATAATTGGACTCCAAATCGACATATCAGTGGTGATTCACCACTCACCACTTAAAGTCTTTTTAGTCTAGGATTAGGACTAATCTCAGCCTGGGAATCAAGGCCCATGGTGTTTCTGTGATAGTTAACACACAAATCAAGTTTATTGTCTCCTCAGTGTGATGTGAAATAGTGCTAAAGATGATAAGCTGCAGATAATGTTATGGTTGTGAAAGAAACATTCACGTGTAACATTAAATTATAGTTCGACTGATCTTATCTGAACACCCTAGCTCAAAGACAGGATGTTTTACTCCACTAATCATCTGATTTCAAAGGCAGCTCTGCAGTCCATATACTCAACTGATGCGGGAGGCATCAATTTATGGGCACAATAAGCTTTGTCTAAGAACGTTTCAGTAATAGAGTATTTTCCTGAACTATTATCTTGAATGCTTTGTCTCATCTTTTTTTCTTTGAAGACAAAACCTCTATTAATTTTGTTTTTTCATGTTCTTACTTAGCATTTTCATAGTCAGGGACCCGAATGTCTCTCAACTGCCCGTATAACAGGATGCTAGTCCAACACAAAACTATCTAGGGGTCACTGTCACAGTGCCAGATGAAGGTCCTCTGACTGGTCACCACTGCCACCACACCCACAGACACAGCGAATCGTGTCTCAAATGGTACTTTGTTACCTGGCCAGAAGACAGGGCACAAACCCAGATGTATAGGAGTGGCTGCAGCACCAACAAATCACTCTGTGCCCATTCAGGGATATAGATTTTACCTTTTTAAGTTCGGAGCGAAGGCCCTACTGCAACACTTTTAAGACAACAATGTTTCCATAGGCTTTTATAAAGCTATCCAAAATGTGCACACTTGTTCCTATGTGTGTTTTTTATATAACTCTCCCTTCATCTCATATCAACGACTTTCAACTTTTATATCCTGTAGTTGGCTGTTAATTACCTAAGTGCTATAAAAGTTAAATTGGTGTAATTATTTTTTATACCTTATGCCATGCACAGTTTCCACTACCTAATACATTCACGTGGTATTTGCTAACCCAACACGGTCTGTTTTTTTTTTTTTTTTTAAGAAACACTTAAATGTTTTCAGCCTCATGTTTTTAGCACATGTGTAGTGTACAAGTGATAGGCATGAAGCCTAATTTTTATATTTTTAAAATTACAGTTATTTACATCCACATGTGATTATGCACACACAACTACATTGGTAACAAGTAATTGAATGTTAAATTTTGTGCCAACATTTTTTCACCAAAATCTGCAGTCATAATTACCAATTCATAATTACTAATTCATAATTACGTTGAGCATTTAGTCAAGTAATCCCTCATTGCCAAGTATTTATCGATAAGCTTCATTCTTCATCCACAAAGCAGAAAAAAATGATTTTTTTTGTCTGGTCAACTTAATTTCATTTGCTAATAAATATATATTTCTGCAGTTTCAGGCCTGCAACACATTCCAAAAAATGATTGTGATTTCAAACATGAGATTGTAATCACGATTTAGTACAGTAGCAGTATCCATGAATGATTTTGAGGAGCAAAGATGGGCAAATGATCTCAAGTTCGTAAACAAGTGCATGAGATGTATAAGAATGTTCCTCAAAGAAAGCCTGGAATGCATTTGCATATTTTACCCTCTACATTGCATAATAATAAACGGTTCTTAGAAGAGCAAAAGCACAGAGTCTACATTGAACCCCTGTGATCTCTGATCTCTCAGATGGGCCTGCATCAAAAAACGTCATTCATCTATAGCTGATATAACCACATAGGCAAGGGATTACTTTAACAAACATTTGCCAAGCACTTCAATATGGAATGTCAGGAAGCAGTGTCGATTTCTCTGGGCTCAGAGGCGTCTAGAATGGACCATCACACAGTGGAAACGTGTACTGTGGTCAGAAAAATCTATATCAGTTATTTTTTGGGAGAAATGGACATTATGTGCTCTGGACCAAAGACGAAAAATACTATCCAGACTGCTTTTAGCAACAAGTCCAAAATCCAGGGTCTTTCGTGGTATGGGGTTGGGTCACTGCCCTTGGCAAAGGTAATATAGAAAAGCATATTATTTAGTACATATTTCAGAGCAACAGATGCTGCGTGCAAGATTTCCAGGATGTCCATGCATTTGTCAACAAGACAAAGCAAATTCACAAACGCATGGTTGTGCAAAAATAAGTCATGAGTATTAAAATAGAGGTTTTGGATATTAGACTATCATGTCTAGGTAATCTGTCCTCAATAGAGAATGTATGGAGAATTGTGATGAAAGCTGCACCAATGATGACCCCAACGACACTAAATCACTGGCTATGCTCTGTACCAAAATGTCTTTTAAGTGTTGTTAGAAGGAACTGCAGCATTACAAAGTAATAGATGCTTTACCGTCCCAACTTTTTATGGAATGTGATGCAGGTCTGAAATGCAATCATGGATGTTTATTAACAAAGGAAATGTCGACCAGACAAAATGTCTCAGGTTAATACTGTCTGCAGTTAAATAAGTCAAAGTAAATGTAAGAAACACTGCATATTTGTATTTGCATTTTCCATGCTGTTATGGAAAATGCAATTTCAATCCATACCATTTTTTCTGCTTTAGAGTTGTAGGACTTGCCACCAATTATTTAGATAAGAGAGCACCAGGGCAGTAGAGAATCTCCAGTGAATCTCATATACGTACTGTAACCACCCATGGTTTAGGTGGAAGGTAAACCATTGACATGAGAGTGGATAAATGCTCCGTATTCCATGGTAGTTGTAATATCACATCTTGTCTTTTAGTTCAGAACAAGAATGGTGTTGTGGACAGGAAACCTGTTGAACTGCCTGGGTGTTCAGCCATGCTTTAGGGACAATGTTTTATGCAGATGCACAACACTTGATTAAAGCTTTCTGCCAACTGTATAGCATGATAGAGGGGCAATAATGGTTTGGACATGTTTTGCTCTGATCAGAATGCAATAATAAATGGAACAATGAAGTTCATCAAATGAAACTGTATCACCCAAATGAGAACAAAAGCAACATCAGACTGATTCAAAAAGACAAACATTTGTTTCGGAATGGCTCAGTCAGAACTTTTCACTGTTTCAGTGGAGTAATCAGTAGGACAGCTCCATTTCACCTATTATACCAAGAGCATTTGTAGTGTCATTTGGAGTACAGTTTAATATTACTTTGCAGGAGTTGCTGCAGTATATTATATGTGGCCAGTGTGTTGCAGTAGTGTCTACAGCTGAAACTTCCAACTGCCATTGTTTTCGCTGTAGGTAAATGCCGCCAGATTTGCAGAAATGGAGGGAAATGCATTGGGAAGAACAAATGCAAGTGCAGTAAAGGCTATTATGGAGATCTGTGCTCCAAGGGTGAGTGCGTCTTCCATTCTTCTTTCAGTGCTCTGATACATTTGATTGACTGTTTTTTGTAGTTTTTTAGCAGTAAATGAGTAAAACCAGCCTTACACTACATGATTTTCCAACGATTTCACAGCCACACATGCAATGGAAGCATGTAGAAATTGTGTCATTTACATCGTTTGATGTAAAATGGTCAGGATAGCCAGTCTCTTTTCTCCAGTCTTGACGTCTATTAAAATCTACCATGTCTAATATTAAGTCACAATCCTTGGCCAGCACAAAATATGAAGTGGACAATGTCACCAACCAGAATGTGAGCGCGCTCCAGCACCAAACAGGAAGCAGCAAAGCGAGTAGGGTAGCATCTCTCGCTTATCCTGATAGCGGACTTGAAATAGTAATTTGATATGTGGATGTGCAGCACTGCAGCTATGTAGCAATATGCATTTATTCTCAACAATCACTTACAGGAGAGGCTGTTTTTCAGTCTAAACAAAGCAACAAGACTTCTGCCATTTGACACTGTGCAGCAAAGGTAAAATAAGTAAATAAGATAATTAATGATTTCAATAAAGATTCTGATTAAGGAATTACACCATTAAGCTTCAAATGCTGCAACAAATACTGTGGAACCTTGGAATTCAAGCTAAATTGATTCCAGAAGGCCAATTTGAAGTCGGAATCAAGTTTCTCCTAAGTAAGTAATGTACATATGTTTATTCCAAATGATTGTTTTCATACCTATATATCAAGGTAATTAATTATTAAAAGCATGAACCAAGCAAAGGAATTGGAAATCAATTAATACATGAAATATGTGAAATATAAAAACATGAAATAAGTGAAAATAAAGGGTGCCCATGTTCAAAGAATTGTTGTTTGAATTTGGGCATAAAAAGTTTAAACTAATCACTCAAAGTAAATCGTTTGAGTGAAGATTCATTCCACTGTAATATCAAGGCTAGCAACTACTAATGGCATAAAGCACAAATACAAGTCAAGCCTGTGGTGAAAATCAGATTGGGAACCAGTCTTTCCACTAATGTGCCTACATTACAGATTATGTATCAATGAAACTTACTGGTAATAAACTGTGGACTAAACATAATGATGCCTCCACCGCAGACAAGCATTTGTACCCCAGACACCCAGTTTTATTGCTTTCTCTCTGAGAGATCACAGAAAGGATGTTTAATGAACAGCTGGGGGTTAGTGAGCTTGCAGAGGGGATTATAGTTCTTATTTTGGACTTCCTGAACAGCAGACCATCCCATCTAGATCTTCAGGTTAAACATCTCTCTGTGTTTTTTTCTGTGTGTGTGTGTGTGTGTGTGTGTGTGTGTGTGTGTGTGTGTGTGTGTGTGTGTGTGTGTGTGCAGCTGTCTGCGAACCCAGCTGTGGTGCACACGGGACCTGTGTTGAGCCCAATAGATGTCAGTGCCAAGAGGGTTGGCAGGGACATCACTGTAATAAGAGTGAGTAAGGAACCTGATCACAGCACAAAGCGTTGCTCAAAACCCCTCGGCCCTGCAGCCGCTTTCCCAAGCTTGGGCATCTAACTATGCAGTTAACCTATAAGCATATTTAATCCACTGAAACTCTACACTGTGCTCTGGCCCTTCCGGAGAAAAGGTTGGGAAGAGCCAGTTCTTCACAGCAGCTTTGTTTCAGTCAGTACTTCAGCAATAGAGGAAAGGTTTCATGTTACAGGCTTCACATAATCATTAACCGCCGACTAAATCCATTCTTTTCACATCTTATGTGGTGCGGTTCAGCATTTTTTGAACCTCGTGTACAGGGAACAAATCCGTGGAGTATAAGCAACTATCACCAGCATTATGAGAAAATAATGGAATACTGCTTTACCTGTAACTTTGTTCATTTCAGTTTAAGGTCAGTTATATACTAACTCAAAAATCCTACTTTATTCAGTTCAGGGTTGCAAGGGACCAGGGCCTAACTAGAGTACACAAGGGAAAGCACACAAGCAGACCATGCATACTCTGTACAGGCAGTGGATGGGTTGGGGCTCCTGTCCAGGGAGGTAACAGTGCTGCAAACAAGATGCAAATGCAGTTATTGTGCTTGAGTAGCAACTTATTTATGGGGTGATCAGAAGCATGTCAACCTGGACAAAAGTCAAACATTGACGAAAATTGTCAGGCTGCAATCATCAGAGAAGAGGACAGTTGACCACTCATCACGGGTCCAATGACGACATCAGCCCACCTTCCAAGGGTTCTACAGTGTTCAACAGATAACAGGATATATACCATTGGTTGCCAGGGCATGCAATTCAACACGATGGAGCTGATTTTGTATGGTCTGGGTGGATATCCATCGTCCAGTGGCAAACTGCGCCTGCTCCGTCTTGCCAATAAAGTCAAGTAGTGGTATCTCTTGCTGTTGTGGTAAATGACCCTGCCCTAGTCTTCTTCGTACTGTTCCAGTCTCTTAAAAGCAATTTCACACTCTGCTAATCTTACTTTGGGATGTTCTAAATGCTGTTGCCACTGTTGTCTGTATTTGAGCAGCTTCAAGATGTCCTATGGCTCTCCAGGCTTCGTATTCAGACAAATCGTGTTGCAGATGCATTCCAAGGGCTGGGAAATTGCAGGATGCGCAAGAGATCAGGGAACGTTCAGACTTAAGCATTTTAAATAGTGTATTCCCACCAATTAAATAAAAGTTGTTTCTGCGTCTCATTTCCTTTACAGAACAACTTTCTTCGTTTGCTTGTTTAATAAACAACCACATTGCCCCACTTTGTAGATGTAAAGTTAGAGACAGTAGTAATAATCTGTAATAGTACTATTAGTAATACTAACACACCACCACCATGTCAGTGTCACCGTGGTGCTGAGAGTAATCCACCACCCAAATAGACACCTCACCTCATCTGTAGGGCTCCTGGCGATTATAGATGAACAAGGGCAGACAAACGAAGTGTACCTGTAGATAAACAGATGGACTACAGTCTGTAATTGTAGAACTACAAAGTGCATCTTTAGAGATACAGTGGACAATGAATGCAGACACAAACATGTGTATGTAATGAAGTGGCCAGCGGAAAACTCCCTAAATAATGTACAATAAAGGGAATTAGGTTTTAATTCGGATACACCTATAGTGATGTGGCTCACAACATCAGGGGCCTAAATATGAATTATAGGCTCTCTGAGCCACACTTGCTCTACTCTGTTGCCTATGGACCCACTAGACCCTTTGAATTCTTCCCGCCCTGTTCAGCATGTGTACTGCAAATGGCCTGTTAATTTGTATTACAAAGCAGTTAGATAAGTAAGATACTGCTGAGTGCAATGTGACTAAAGTGTAAGCTAAGTGACCACTTCTCCATTTCCCAACCATTTATGTTCTTAACTTTTCAGGACATCGTGGACGATTCCCCATTCTCCACCGCCCATCAAGCGCAAGACCAAAGATCCCTACCACAGCAGAGAAAGAAATCAAGGAGGCCTCAGACATGAACCGCAAATCAGAGACCAACTACGTAGTTTAAGGTTCTGACGCTCTCCTGAACCGTCTATCCCCGACACCAGGCACTGACTCTAAACATCCGCATCAAACAACCATGGGTTACTCCCATTCCGGACTGCTGTTTTTTTTATTAGAATCAGCTTATTTTTATACTCAGTTCCCACTACCACTTTTCAGAATGTAAACTCCTTTGATAGATTATCTCTCAGCTCCAGCGTACTCGCGTCCTCTTCTGGAGACACTTGGAGAGAGTTACATCTCAGCTGGAAATGTGAACTTGAATCAGGATGTATATTACAAGTCTAAAGCTCTTGTGTGTGGGCATGACTTGAATGAGGATGGTTGTTACTGTTTCCTTTCTCTTTAATCATTTTACTTTTATACAGAGACCATGAACAGCTGCCTGAAAAACGTGACGTTCTTTTCGTCTGCTTATTTGTGGCGCTATATCTAGATATTATGTTCAAGTAGAATGAATGTAGGTTATTCAAGCTGTTGTACTTAGTTTAAAAAAGTTGTAACAATGTATATAAGTTCATTATTGCATCATTGACATACTAAAGCAATGCATGGACTGTTGATATACCTGATCAAATAAAATAATTTCATTTATTAATTATATTATTTTCATTACTCTTTCAATGGACATCACACAGACGTGTGATTGGCTGTGAGACAGGGGATGCCATGGACTGGACCTTGTCCTGTTTGTACAATGTATTGTAATATGGATAAACGGGGGTGCAGCAGGTTATGCCAGTGATTCTCAACCTTTTAACCTTGACACCACACACATTTTCTCTTTTCAAGACAGTTCAGTATCAGCTCCAGAATCAAACAATATATCTTAAGTAACTTTTTATTTCACTTTTAGTTCATATATGCAAATATATGAAATATGTCATACGCTGTGTCACCTCACAGCAATAAGGTTCTGGGTTCGATCTGAAATGGCTTAGTCTAGATCCTTACTGTGTGGAGTCTGTATGTCTTTCCTGTGTCCGTGTGGGCTTACTTTGTGTACTCCGGTTTCCTCCCACAGTCCAAAGACAGGTGTGAGTGTTTGTGTGCCCTACGATGTATTTTGGCGACTTGTCTAGGGTTGTTCCTGCCTTGCACCTTATGCCACCGTTTAGCACCGGCTCTCAGAAGACCCTGTCTAGGATCCAGAGGATGAGAAAATGAATGAATGAATGCGCAAATTGTATTGTGCAGAACATCAAAAAAACATCTGTTATGTTTTGGAGGGTGAGAGACCCCTCTGTGATCTCTTTAATTTAATTTAACGTGCATATTTAAATAGTTGAATTGAAACAATTTCGGCAAATGCATTTCATACTCAAAGCAGACAAAGCCTCATGCCCCCTGAGGGTGGAACCGGGGATGGGAACCATGGGTAAATGCTGTATTATTATAAGCATCTGTACTACAGTAGGTGTGTGGTTGGACTCCTTGTGATTGCATGACTGACTTAAAGGTTTGGGTTCCAGATGGATGTTGGAAACATACGGAGGCTTTCCTCGGCTTAACATCCAGTTCAGGGGGTAATAAATATCTGGCAACACAGGACACAAGGACAAAACTAACACTGGGCAGGGCACACGTCCATCACGATACTCACATTCCGTTACTCACACTGGATCACACAAAGATCCCAAATATGAATCTTCTAAATCAGACCAACGTCATTCTGATTCATTTATGAACAAATACATAATTAATTTATTAAGCAAGAAGCCATATCAATTTGATTCAAATATGAATTTGACTTGAAAATATTCCAGAATTTAAATATCCATACACACTGACTTAAGTGTTTATGGCATAGATTCAATAAAGTGCTGTAAATAATCCTGAGTGATTATGGTCCATATTAATATGATAGCATTTTGTTATATGATAAAAATTGACTAGCCTTGCTGGTGAATGGTTGTTAAATGCAAAAGAAAAAAAACAGGGAGAAACCAGACTATCATGTGTTAATCTCTGTTTGCCAAAATGTGGTCTAATATGTTAAGCACTGAAATGTTTGTCAGTATGGAAATGATTATCTGTGATCACATCCTACTTGGCTGTGGATACAGTGCAACATTCTAGTTTCATACAATGGGTCTATTTTTTCACCATGAATTCTAACCCTGTTGCACTTACTTAAGTAGTTATAATCCTGAAAGGAACAGGTTAAAATACACATTGTATCTTTTTGGAATCTACTTTGAGCTAAATCTAATAGCCCTGCTCTGGAGGTTCAAAAACTGGGTTGAGCACACAACCGCTGATCAAATGTGGATCATGAGCTTAGCCGCCAGAGTTAGGAGTGTTATTGGAACCAGAAGTCTGCTTCCTCATGAAAGGCTGCATCATCTGTAAAGAATTTCAATGTTCAATTACCAGCCTCATAAAGTGGTTTATTCCAACCGACTGCTATTGCTAATGAGTAGATACCTTAATGCTGGTTCAGCCGCACATTATTCACACACTTGTACACACATCCAGAGCTGTGATTCAGTCTGCCGCTCAAGCTCTTCTGGCCATGTGTTATGCCAGGGAAGTTTGTACCTTTCAGTCAAACACTGCCCGCATTGTACTGCTCCAGTTCCAGACCATATACTAAGTGAGAAAGACAGCGATACTTCCTGTAAGAATCAAAGCTCAGTGGTGCCTCAGGCAATAAAAAGGTGATGAACCAGTACATTCTTTGTTGCTAATTGACAAGGTGAATTACTAACCCCTTTAACCACAGCCCCCTGCACCCTTCATACATTACACCAATTAACCCCAGCTCAGCCATGGGGGGCCGTGGTCAATCAGCCATGCTTCCCTCAGGCCAGAGGAAGGCGAAATGTTTCCGAGTCGACAGGGGAAAATAAATAGTCAGTGGGGTGATTATTTGCGCTTCTCTGTGGTTCGTAGCGGCTCAGCCCACCACGCTTGCACTCCTACGCCATGCAGAGAGGCAGCAGGCCGACTTACCCTTAATAACAAGAACAAAAACATGCTGTGGAATCTCAACAATGCACCAGGCAAACGAGACAGCAGTAACACTGATTCCAGACTTTACATCGCTGCTTCTTTATGGTTTCGTTTGATATAAGATTCCTTGCACAGCTGGAGAGATAGCAAAAGGTAGGTGTAGTCTGGAATTGGTCACATGTTGACCGGATGACTGGCGCAGCAGCTCCTAGACACTAGAAACCAAAAATCTGAAGAATGCTTCAGTCTTTTCCAAAAGAGAATTTGGAAAGGTTTGTTCAGTCGAAGAAAAAGTCTCCAGCACATAAAGTAGGAAACTGTTATGAATAAGTCTAGGAAGGCAAAGTCAAAGTAAGATTTATTAAGGAAGCTTTGTCTCAAAACAGCATTGCACCTTTCTATTACCCAGGCCCAAACTGCTAACTGGGTTAGCCTAATGTGACAGTGGAAAGGAAAAGCTCTGTAAATGTTACACGATGGAAAACTTGAGAGAACCAAGATTGAAAAAGGTACCCAATCCTCCATTAGGCAGCATAAGTGTTTCACATTAGAATCTCAAAATTTAGAAGAGTTATAGTACCTGTTAAAATAAGCTAAATACAAATGAACAGAGAACATACTAAAAGAAAATATAATAAATACAATAAAACTGTATAAGAAACTGTATTACAGCATATAAGACAATAATCCAGTATGGGTGAGCCAAAATTCGCAGGACACTTTGTGTTCTGTGTCCAGGACTTTTTGCAAAAGCTGCCAAAATCATCTTAGAGGTTCGTTCGTCAGTAGTGGTCTTCTCGTACGTCTGCGGTACGTGGATTCTCGTCCACAGTCCAGGTTTGTCAGGGATGCGACAGTGCTGTGTGAAACTGATGGTAAGTCTGCTGCTATGATATGGCATCTGTTTTTCCAGGACACCATGAAATTATATTACATTCCAGTACATGGGGACAGAAGTGGCACCCATTTGCAATGGTTCAAATGCTTATTCTCATTTTCACCTGTGCTATTAAAAAGTATGCCTGTGTTATTACAGTCCATCTAACAGGCAAGTTTTAAGAGGAACCTGGCATATCCATGCTTAGTGTCTCTGCTCGCTCTCACACTCAGAGTGATGGATGCTCTGTCATACTCATACTGATCTAGATGGAAAATGCTTTTAAATGTCATAAAAAAAAACATTTTAAAAGCTTTTAGTGCCAATGCCTGAGTCAAAACCTATTTGTGTGTGTGTGTGTGTGTGTGTGTGTGTGTGTGTGTGTGTGTGTGTGTGTGTGTGTGTGTATGTGATTGCGCCAGTGATGTAACTCACCCCCTCTTGGTATCAACGAGAATGGCAGAACCAACAAAAGCAGGCTTGTTGAACCACTGTGCTGCAAGTCTCTCACCAGTATAGCAGCAGCAGAGAGCAAGACATCAAAGGCTAAGTGGGAGAATGGGCTGCCTAATCCTAGAAATCAACAGTGTCGCCTTCCACAGTCAGATTCGAATACAGCAGGTTTAAAGTGTGAATGTCTTGAAAGAATGGGACTGGCATGGTGTTCCTGCAGTTATACTTACTCACATAAAGGCTTGATTGAAATTTGACTGCTATTACAGCAGTTTGTAATGATAAGTACTATTTATATACGGTTGCACTGCTGGTTTTGTCACTTTAATTAGGGACAATCCAAACCAATTATTGTTCACCAGGGTGGTAGCATGTCAGCCTTCCAGGTTCAGGGGAAATGGATCCCAGGAGGGATATGATAAAACAGCAGAAACGTGTGTGTAAGTAAAGCTCTGTTTATTGCTTGGTTTCCTCCGAACAGGGCACAGAAAAGTGGCTAAAATGCAGCGAAGGCCAAAGCTCCCACAGCTTTGCTCTGAAGCTGCCAAGTAAGATCAGAAAGAAACATGCTGTGCAGTCATCACAACACACTCCGGCACGCATTGGAAAATATGCTTCAGATTAGAATTGGGTAAATTAAAAAGGGAATGAAAAGCAACAAGGTTGAGAGATGTACAAATCAAAAGTAATATGAAATTGCATCCGTATTTCAACTGGATGTAGAAAAGACTGGCAAATACTGCAAAGAGTGTTTGGGGATACTGTCTCTAAGAGCTTCTGTTCATATTTGTTATGTCAGTAGTTATTTAAGGCTCCATTAAACTATGCAGAATGCAAATTCATAAACAACATAGTTTACATTTGCACCATTTAGCAGAAGCCCTTATCCAGGAGTGACTTACAACTTATACAGTCTTACAATTGGGCACACACGTGGCTTAAGGGTCTTGCTTATGGACCCAACTGTGGCATCTCTGGCAGAAGTGGGATTTGAACCCTGGACCATCAGGTCCAGAGTCCAGTACCTAAACCGCTAGGCTACTGCGGTCCTCAGTTTATATATAGCTTGGACATAACAGTAATTTAGAACTGCAATTTGGATGTATTTATGTGGTCTATAAAGACTATAGGGAGGTGACTGAAGTATAGAATGGTGCATATGGCCTACAGGGTGTAGTCATACACTTAACTATTTCAGTTAACATCTACACCACCCAAGGAAGATGGGTCCCTTTTTGAGTCTTGGTCCTCCCAAGGTTTCTTCTTTTTACATTCAGGGAGTTTTTCCTTACTACTGTCACCCAAGGCTTGTTCAATTTGGGGTTGTCCTTTGAAGATAATATAATATTGTAAAGCTGCTTTGAGACAATGCACCATTGTAAAAAGCGCTATATAAATAAATTTGAAAAAAAAAATGGATGCGATGGTGGTGTGTAGGGACTGTAGGAGTGGTTCTTAAACTGGGGGGCAAAAATAACAGAAGGGGTTATGAGATGATTTTCTGTGACAAGATTTTAAATAGTTGTTTTAAAATATAAATGTATGACAGCAAAGCGTTTCCTCACTGTTCCTTCACAGTAAGGAAATTGAGTTTATACAAACTCAGATCTTTCATGCTTTATTAAAGAAAAACATTTTTGCGCCACTGTAGCCAGCATCAAGCCAAGAGTCCAGTTGTTATATTCCAGCATGCAGACCTACCCATTTCATTAAAATATATAGGTTAAAAAAAGAAAGACAATATAAGAATGTAAGAAAGGCTGAATTTTATTTAAGGTGCCATGGTGGCGCAGTGTTTATCACTATTGCCCCCAAAGATCCACTGTTTGATCTCGACCCTGGCCTGTGACTTTGCATGTTTGTACTTTGCATGTTCTTCCTATGTCTTTGTGGGGTTTCTTCAGGTACACCAAAGACATGTGTGTTAGGTAAATCGGTGGTTCTAAAAGGTGCCTTTTAAGTGTTGTGAAAAGGAATGGCAACGTTTTACAAAGTGTTAAAAGCTTTTACAGTCCCAACTGTTTATGGAATGAGTTGCAGGCCTGAAATGCAGAATTGCAGAGGGTTTATAATAAAATAAAGTTTCACCAGACAAAACATGAAATATGTTGAGTTAATACTGTATGCAATTAAATAAAAGCCTAAGTAAATGTAAGAAACACTGTCCCAACTTTGGGGCTGAATAGACTTCAAGGTAGTGTCTATGGACTGTGACATGTTTATACAGTGTAGATGGATTGAAGAATAGTACATATGGATTACAATATGTTCAGCTCAGTGAAAATGTATGGGTTATGTCCTGACCCCACATACCTTAGAAAGAAAGTTGGCGTGAATGCTGGTCCTAACCCAAACAAGGATGGCCTCTCTTTCACCCTCTTTCTTCCTGCCTCCTTATTGACTGTGCTGCCTCTCAAAAGACAAAAACACACTAACATCAAAGGCTTTCTGTTATCCCACAAGAATTTCTAAGAGCCCCCATCCTTCCTTGGGAACACCAGCCAGCCTGGAATTTTAAGTGGATTTTACCATCTTTTGGAAACTTGCAGAATGGGTTTGGAGGAAAACGGGTGGCTCTTTGTGACCCCTTAAACAAACTAGGACCACACTCAAAAGATTCACTTACACTACTGTTACTATATTTTCATTTACTGCACATCACTGTAGCGAAATAATGTAAAACCTATCTATTATATAAGCCGTAACGTTAACCATGGTCATCTTTAAATCGTTTTGCAGTTTGTGAGATTCAAAATAATGTCATAAACAGTTCATTCCGGTTAACGGGACCACATCAGGACGTGATCGTTTTGGTCCTAATAACCAGTTGCTCCAATTACACAAACATGCCCTATGTTACAAGACGGGATGTGCTATAATTTATGTAACATATTTAATGTTTATTAAACCTTTATTGTGTGATATACACGTTTAGCGAACGTAAAACAAGAACTACTGTTGCTTACCAACTTTGTTCATTGAAAAATACATTTGCAAACAAATATTTCGAAACGATCTACAACACAATGTATAGATACTCAGCATGTGAAGCATAATACTGTAAAAAACAAGTTCTTACTA
>JAUZST010027861.1:0-30077 GCA_034779995.1 Parotocinclus haroldoi | reverse complement strand
TATATATGTTTTAACCTTTATACAGTTCTCACTTCTGAAAAGAATTTACATTTTGCACATTATTACTTCATATTTGGAATCAGCACCTTTCATTATTTGGGTGAAATCAGCTAAAATAATTAGGTCAGCAGAAAACTTTTTTTTCCCCAAATGTAGACCAGTGTTATTTACCTTGTAAATCCAGGCAGCTAACTGTTATTCTTCTGTTTGTTCCAGGATCTAATAAAGGGGAAGCCACTGAGCGCATGTTAGGCAGTTTTATTAGTGCGCTTTTACAATCAGTTGAACAACCAGTGTGTGTTCTGAGTGATTTTAATACACTTTCCATTAACTAAGGTGTTGTTCTGAAGCTACAAACTGGGACATGTTTTTGATTTATGCGAAAATGTATGAAAGGAGTGTGTAATCAAAACAAAGTTAGCTATACCTTTTTCCAGCAAAAAGCCTTGGTTGACGGGACAACATTCCTTAATGGAAAACAGGCAGTAATTTTAATGGGTCATGACACTGGACAATGAAGAGACTAAGAGCATGATATATAAGAGAAATAAGAGACTTTTCATGGATTTTTACATACTGCATTTTGGGCTGCTGTTCAAGAAATCACATTCTGTGTTTATAACAATTTGTGGATATAACCTACTTTTATTTCCCATCATATTTAAAGTCTACTAGTTTGTATATCCCAGAAAGCATGCTGTTTTGGTCAGTCCCAGCATGCCTGAACATGCACTTAGTGTAGGTGTTATACAATTAAAAATGCTTGCATTCACGCAATAAAGCTGCTAACATTTGCCATAAAGATTTCTGCATGTAAAACTGTTCACCAAGACAAACTCCTCCCATTTGTTCTGTTATAAGTGCATTCAACCTGAAAGCATCGGAAATCAGTGCTGTTTGCAATACAAGTGATATGGTAAGAACCAACGGATCATGTGATGCACTGTTATTTCTGTATGAGCAATAAATCTATTGAACACCCAATCTGCTTTCAGCAATAATACCACAAGATTACAGCTTTCAAATACTAAGCCTAGATATGACAGATAAGATTGCCACAAGACATGAATCAGATGACAACCACAAATGGAAAATGACACTGGTCCAAGATATTGTCCCCTTCGTGTGTGGTTATCTTCAACTGATAACACTCAGTGTTGTTGCCAGCAGTTTAGATATTAATGGCTGAGTGTTGTTATTTTGATGGCACAGCCATTTACGCTGATACAATGTAAAGTAGTCAGTCTACAGCTTGTGTGACAATGTATCATATCTTCAGTGCTGTCCCATGAAAATTTGATGAGGAAAATTTAAGCGGTTGCTACTACTATCTGGGGGAAAACTATTGCTCAAATAGACAGCATCCTTATACAGTATGTATGATACATTTACATGTACGCCCTTATCCAGAGTGACTTACAACTCATATAGTCTTATAATTCAAGCAATTGTTGGGTTAAGACCTTGCTTAAGGACCCAACCGTCGCAGCTTGGCAGAGGTGGGATTTGAACCAAGGACCATCATGTCCAGAGTCCAGTACCTTAACTGCTAGGCTACCACAGTCCCAGACATCTGACTTATAGAGTAGTAAAAATAAATTGACTAGAATTTCTTAGATGGTAGGACAGATAGTGTGCTGCAAATGGCATTAGGCATTTCTTTACAATAGAGCTACACTTGTCAACAAATTGCATTAATTTGCATCCTTGGCATGGCATGCACGTGTGTATGTGTGATCTGAATGTACATTATTTGTGTTGTTTTTTGTTTTAGTGCTAAAACCATGGATGATTACCCTGCCTCAGTTCGGATAATAATGTTATATTAAGCTCAAAATAAATGCATGTGTGTAAAAGCATTATTTTGCAACTGCACCAATTTGGGTAATATCTGTATCGAATTGGTTAACACACACTGTTTTTACATTCCGTACTACTATTTGAATGTTGTGAGATGTATTTTCAGTTTACTGAAACACATCAACACCTATCTGAACCATGTCTCCATGTTTATGCTTGTCGACCACACAAATGGCATACATCCATATCTGTATGTATTAAAGCAGTATCAGTAAAAATGACATTAAGTTTCAGATTAAGTGTACTGTATACAGAGAAATATCATATTATTCATTGTTTAGTACTAATTAAGGCGTAGATAGCATGTTATACCTATATGATGCTGTGGTCTGTGTTTTATCCTGTGTGATCCTTCCCTGTTGCTGAAACAATGCTCCAGCTTCAGTGAACATAGTCACTAGTGAGGCATGTTTGCCCTTTTCAGTGTTTCAGCAGAGTGGGTTTATGGTGGTAAAATATTATTCTGTTGCACCATCTCATTCTGAGATCTACCTGTGGTAAATAAAGAAATTTCTGATTGACCAATCTGCTTTTGATAAGACATCGTAACTCATAGAAGGTCTGGTGAAAGAGTTGGTGCTCGTGCTGATTGGTTTCACACATTTGTGAAATCAAAAGGTTTTTGAAAACCCTGGTGTCTAGCTTGGGGGGGGGGGGTAGGGCTTTTGTGCTGTGATTACCATTAGTATCTGAAGAAGGTGTAGGTAGACACATGAACAAATCTTCTGCAGAAATGCAAAATTCCTTACAAAATGATTCATGATGCGGTCATGTCTCTCATGGGGTGTGCCCTGAAGAAGAGGGAGGGCTTTATGAGTTGTACCATGATAGGTGTTACTGTTAGGTTGGCAAATGCTCAACACACAAAGAGCTTTCCCTGAGATCAATTTAGTAACCTACTCCTTGGTAGCAAAAGCTGGATATTGCCTTAGCATATAATTCTGATTTGATTTATGGAAAGCTAACTTCTGGCCCATGGGGGACGGCCAGAGTTATTTTGAACACTTGCATATTTCAATAAGGCACTTGCCAGACCAATTCCATAAAAAAAGAGTTGCCCTATGTTTATGCACACTTTGTCATTAAAATGATTTGTGATAATGTGTCCAGCACCAAGGACAGGTCCCATACTTGCTAAAAGCTGTCTGGTAACAGACAAATAATGGTGGACCACTTCACACATTTGCAAAGAGGGGAATCTGACCCATCACTGCAAAGTAGACTTTTAATAGAGGAGAAATATTTACTGATGCCCTGGTTGTCTTGTGGAATACCTTTGCCACTTACAGTCACAGTATTGGGTTGTAAAGGATGCAAGGAGGAGGAAAACCTACTGTATTAAGGTTGGACTTGTCCTGGACTAGGGTCCATAATAGGTAACAGATTTGGAATCAAAAGTGTTGCATGTAGCTTTGGTGTATTATTACAGCCATAATATATAATACCTTTCATAATGAATTAATACAGCTCAACTCAATAACACCCGAAATCAAGTTTTTTAGTAAACTGCATATGCTGTACGTAATGTTTGGTCCAGATGAATTGAATTGTATTCAATATCCTATGAAGAATGCTGCGATATAAACAATGTCTACAGCCTTTGTTTTCTAAGGTTTTGAATACTTTACATTTTTTCATGACTCCTGATTGGCTGTTATTTTAAGCTAAGAACAAAAGCGTCCAACATTTCAGAGTGCAAATGAAGGATACACATCTAAATTAACTAAAGCAACCAGGTATAATGGTGTTGTCATATCTGGAGCCAAAGCTCTTAGCACTGCAAGTCTGATTTGAGCAGGTGAATGACTGCAAATTGTGCATCTCTTGTGGGCTAAAGATGCAGTGGAGTGGCTCGGTAAATGTGTCTGGGTAGAGTACGCACCACAGGAGAGCCAAAGTTAATGCAATGGTGAGATGAACTTTTGGCTGCTTCTCAGCCTCCCTTGTCACAATTGCATTGAAGATGTCCAATAAGTAGGCACCTGCCTGCTGCGATGATTGCACTTGTTACCTGTGTATCTTCCTGAGCCTGGCCTTTTAGAGCTTGCCAAATAAACCACTGGTGATTGCCATCAATCTTCCTAACCATGGAAGCTTCTGGATGTCATGAATTAGAAAATGTGTGATCATTGTATAGATTTAGTAGTAGGTAGTAGATGGATATTATCTTTGGATTTTCGACCTCTGTATACATTATAAAAATGATAAGCTTCATAAATATATTGGCAGTGCACTTCCTTAAGTATACATTGTCTATGATAAAGGTGACATTACACTTTTTATTATGTTTAAAAACTCAATTACACAAGAATGCCATAACTTGCTGACTTAGCAGGTGCCAGCGGCAAGTGCAATGCAGCAGTGCAATGCACGTGCCAAACAGCTCAGGAACATTAGTGACTTCCCACTCTCACTTCTACAAAGTGGCCTGTTGGTCCACAGGGTTCCTGTGGGTCAGTGACAGTGACACTACACTCCTTAGGCTTTGCATTACTGTGACCCCCTGCCACTGTTCAAAACCTTGTTTTTGTTTATGATAATCATAATGGCCTCTTCTGCTTATTTAAAAATGCTTCTTCTGTGGAAGTATTTAGTTCTTCTTTCTCTTAGCCACCTGTTTCCGGCCTATGGAGTATTAGTTGCGTGTCGAGGGAAAAACAGCCAAAGGAGGTGCTGTTAAAGTGCATCCATTCATTATTAATAAAATTACAGCCAAACGCTGGCAAAATTGTGGTCTTTTTTGCAAATGTGTTATTTTATTTGCTTAGTACCAAACAGCTCCTTAAATAATGCTTTCATAACAAATTCAAACATAACTCACATAATTAATGAATAACAAACACACACAGCAAAAGAAGACCAAATGAAAATAGTGAAATGGTCACTGGAACTGTCCAATTTAAATACAGGATAAATAGGATTCAGACGATCATTTACTGAGTTTTAAGTCACATCTGTATAGTTACCTGCTAACATTAAACTACATCTCTCAGATTGAAAGAGAGAGGAGAGAGAGTAGAGGAAATAGATCAAGAACTGTTTTCAGCTATAGGTTTTGGAGACAGAGTTAAAGGCAAAAAGGTGCAGAAAAAAAAGAAAATGGGGTGGATTTGGATTTTGGATAAGTCTTAGATCCTCTAAGGCTAGCTAGTTTCCTTCAAGGAACTCAGAAGATTTATGGTAGTCGTGTTTCGCATTCTGTGCTGGTACACTTTGTGACGTGGGAGTGGAGCTCTTGTTGCAAAGCAATTAAATCCCCCAGCAATCTGTTTCCAAAAAAATAAATAAATACAAATGAAGAAATTCTTAGAGCTGCCTATCCTGCCTCTCACTAATATCAATCATTTCGTTTAGATATAGAAAATAAATGCAACAAATGTTATTTGAATTTTTTTATAATTACGTTTTCAAACATACACGTATCAGCCACTTTATTAGGTACACCTTGCTAGTACATAGTCAGACCCCATTCAGTACTGCCTCAGTTCTTTGTGGCATAGGTTCAGCATGTTCCTAGATACGTTGCTTAAACATGTTGTCCATGGTGACATGACATCATCATGCAATTGCTGCAGATGTATTGGCTACATGTTCATGAAGTCACTCTCCCTTACCATGACATCTCACACTGAGCTCTGTTATACTGAGATCAGAAGAGGGGTACACTGTGGTCTTAAGGGGATGGGCATGGTCATCAACAACACTCAGGTAGGTTGGGGCATTTTAAACAATGCTCAATTGTTATTAAGGTCCCAGAGCGTGCCAAAAAAATATTCCCAACATCATACCACCACCACACCAGTAATATAACAGTAATCACACCAGCCTGAACTGTTGACACAAGGCAGGATGGATCCATACTTTCATGTTTATGACAAATTCTGACCCTACAAGAAATAATAAACCCTAGAAATTACTGTCCATTAAAATCACAGTAAATTAGCAGTTTCTGAAATCTCATCTAGGACCAACAACCATAGCCATGTAAAGTCACTTAAATCACCTTTCTTCCTTATCCTGGTGCTCAGTTTGAACTTAATCTTGTCTACATACATTATGTTATCTTCTCATATCATTGGCTGATAAAGCTATATTCATTGACAATCAATTAAACAGGTGTGTTTATATGCTGTTTCTCATCTTTTCTAGTGAGAATGACATATCCTTTTACAAAACGGTTCTGCTGCTAATGGTATACTTTCTGAATTTTTCTGACAGGTAGACGCACGTTTATTTCTAAACCAAACTGCATTTCATAATTATCCAAAAGTATATTGCAAAGCTAAAAAAGTAAAGCCAGTATGGTCACCAACACTCGTAAATGCTTATATGCTAAATCTGCTTCAATATAAGCTCTAAATAATGCAACCCAGAAAACATTATACCACCCCAATTCCAATGGAGTTGGGACGTTGTGTAAAGCATACAGTATATGAATATTTGCAAATATGCTAGATCCTTTTGAATACACCACAAAGACAATAAATGTAATGTTCAAACGGATAAGCTTGAATTTGTTTTGCAAATATTCAGTTATTAGAAACTTGACGCCTGAAACACGTTTAAAAAAAGCTGGGTCAGGGGCATGTTTAGCACGGTGTTACATCACCTGTCCTTTTAACAACACTCAGTAAGTGTTTGAGAACTGATCACACTAATTGTTGAAGCTTTGTTGGTAGAATTCTTTCAAATTCTTGCTTGATGTACAACTCAGTTGGGGGTGTACGACAGTCCGGGGACTCCGTCATCATATTTTGCGCTTCGTAATTCTCCACATATTTTCTATGGGAGACAGGTCTGGACTTCAGGCAGGCCAGTCTAGTACCTGCACTCTTTTACTACAAAGCCATGCTGTTGTAACGTGTAAAATAGGGCTTGGCGTTGCCTTGCCCAAATAAGCAGGCACATTCCGGAAAAAGACGTTGCTTAGAGGCATGAAATTCAAAATGAATGAATATTTGCAAAAAACAATAATTTATCCGTTTGAACACTAAATATTTTTGTTTTTGTTGTGTATACAATAGAATATGATTTGAAAAGGATTTGCAACTATTCGGTTTTTATTTCTGTTGTACACAATGTCCCACCTTCATTTGAATTGGAGTTGTAACATACAACTCAATTCCAATCATTTTGAAATATATGCCATGTGTCATGTGGTGACTAAACAAGTGAAAGCATATTCTAGAGGTGAAATTCAACTAACTGGAACAGCATCAGCAGCAAATCTCAGAGCAGCCTGTATTTCCAGGATTTTGGTTTATTGCTGTTTGGCAGATTAAGTGCCCATAAAAGTTTCCATTGATGGTCTGGCTATAGCTGAGGTCTTTGAAGTGATCTGTCACCTGATATTCAACTTAATATGGGCCCAGAGGAAAGCAAAGATTGTAACAGCAGCATTATTCTTGCAGCTGTTATGCAAGGTCACAAAAAACAGACTTCTATAAGCCTTATCGGAGTTGCATAGGTACACTATGACATTATTTATATTTATTTGTGAGAGTACTTTTATTAGTGCATCTTTACTTGTAATTGATGAAATCTGTAATGTGCGGACACTCCTCACATAGTATGACTTATCCCGCACCTGTGATTACAGATTATGGTGGGTAGTAAAGTAAATTGCTGTTATGACTTACAGCTATTACACAATTCTGCTTATTATACTTTATGATCGAGTCAGAATGTAAAAAGAAAATGTATTTCCTTACCTGCTATTAAGTTGACACTCCTGCCTAAATTAACCAGCTATCTGTGTATTTGCTAACTATCTATACGTACCTCTTACCTAGGTGTTTTACACACACTTTGCCTCAGTGTGTGGTATTAAGTGGGGTAAATACGATTTATGAAAAATGTTTGTGATTTAATAGTTTAATCTCAAACTGAAATACAAGCAAATCTAACCTTTAAGTTAATTTAACCTTTAAATCCCGATACCCACCTCTACATATGGTACTTTGTGCACCTCCAGCCATCATACGAGCACAGAGACACCTATAATGCTTAAGGAAATTTTGGAAAACAGGACAGTGAATTTTAAATACTCATTCTCTGCAGGGTTTGGTGCTTACAGTGTATATTGTAATATTGCAATCATTTTATAAGGACTCTTATTATCAGAATAATGTTGACTCGTTAAGAACACTAATGCTACCATACACATGGGGATAGCATGTAGGATATATACTGCTCACAAAAATTAAGTGATACGTTTAAATATCCCATAATGAAATATCCCATCTTTTTGTGAGCAATGTACTATCCTTTTTAAGATGCCTTAAAAAGTAGCAGAACACCAGAAGGTTTCCTTTTGTTACTTGCAAATCCAGGCAAAGCAGCACTTCTAAAAACACTGCTGCCATGTAGTTAGTGTAAAAACTGTAATTGCTGGATAACTGCTGTTGATAACAGGAATGTCACACATGATAAAACTGTGTATTCATTTCTAATGTAAGATTCATTAAGAAATATTACAACATTACTTTTGGATGAGAGAAAAATATTTGTTAATCGGTCTTACACTCAGGGCCTGTCACAATTTTATTTTATAAAAAAGTATTGGATATCGGTATACATTCTGCGGGCAGCACGGTGGCTCGGTGGGTAGCACCGCTGCCTCGCAACAAGAACAACTCCCGGGTTCAATCCCAGGGTGGAGTGGCTTGGGCCCTTTCTGTGTGGAGTCTGCATGTCCGTGTCTGCCTGGGTTTACTCCGGGTACTCTGGTTTCCTCCCACAGTCCAAAGACATGCGTGTTAAGTTAATTGGTGTCTCTAAATTGTCAATGACTTGTGTATGCAAACACTCCAGCCGTGTAACTGGAAACAGCTGCACGTCGGTCCCAAGCCTGGATAAATGGGGAGGGGTGGCGAAAGCAACGGCAAACTACTCCACTATCCTGCCGAAATACTTCATGGATCACATCGATGAAGGACAGAAATGTGTGGAGATCGATGATCTATCAAGTGACCGACGGACCGATGGTACGGTTAATCCAATCCAAATACATTCCGCCTGGTCTGGCACAAGAACTAAATGTGTGGAGCATCCGAAAAGCAAGGTTGAATTGACAGTATGTTAAAGAAAAGAAGAAGAAGAAGAAGAAGAAGAAGGAGGAGGAGGAGGAGAAGAAGAATGAGAAGGAGAAGAAGAAGGAGAAGAAGAAGGAGAAGGAGAAGAAGAAGGAGAAGAAGAAGGAGAAGAAGAACCTGTCGGTGTTGTTTTTAGTGCACACATGTACCAACAATAATTTATATGCACTTAAACACTCTCATAATGTTAATTATGTGAGATCTCATTATGCCAATCTAAAATATGTAAGTATTCCTATTAAGACTAAATGCTATGTTGTTCTAAAAGTAGTGTACTGTAAATGGTTTAAATGACATTATAATATAATGCACTACAGGGAGTAGAGAATTTTTTGAGATTTCAGCATTATTCTAAATTATCATCTTCTTATGTTGTGGGTGGGGGGTGTTGCCTATTAATATTGCTCAGTTTAGTGACAAAGTAAACCATGATGTGTTATTTCATACATTCATTTTCTCTTCCTGATCAGAGTTGCGGGAAAACTGGTGCCCATTGTAGTAACTTTAGAAACCAATTATCCTAACATGCATGTCTTTGGAATGTGGGGTAAAACTGGAGTACCCAGTGAGTTGGGGGTAGGGATTGAATTGGAGAAGCTGGAGCTATGAGGTGGCAGCGCTAACTGCTGTGCCACTCTGTTCCTAATGGGGACACAAATGTCATGTTATTGGCTAAATCTTGTAGAAAATCATGTGCTTTTACACAGCTGAACTTCCACTAGACCCTAAATCTATGTATTTAATATTTCTCATAGGCAAGCTGAAACCAGAGCAAATATAGTGTTTACACTGTAAACACACAGTATTCCTACCCCTAGATCTCTGCTCACTGAGAACCCCTTTATTTAATGACCACAAGAAACAAAATAGCTTCCATTGGTGCTATAAACACTACTGAAAAGAAGAAGAGTAAATGAAATATCTTCCAAGAAGCAGCATTACTATACATTCATTAGCATGCACAAAGCTGACAGCTGATTAGCAGAGGTACAGAGCTTGTATAATACTGTATAATACTGTAGTACTGTAGAAACTATTAGATAGGAGCAACAAACTTTCATCCCTTAGTTTAAGTACAGCACATGCAAAGCCACCGGGATCAGCTTCCACAAAACAGAGAGCACTACGGATGCTACAATACATTCATGTAGCTACATCATAAGCATTTAGTGAGGAATGAAGATTGGCCCCTGGTGCCAGGCCGGGTGTCTTTTGGTAAAGAATTGCTGTTTTTAACTACTGTGCATTTGTAGATAACTAGCTTTATTATCTTTCAGTTAAAATGAAAATTCAAACCTTTAGTTTGTCCTAAGAAAGTCCATGAGTTTGTTTAAAATCAAAACATGGTGTTACAATTCAAATTCACCTAAGTGTTTAAGAACAGTTACATTGCTCACCTGGTAGATCCAACGATGGCCCAGCTTTGGTGTAAGGCAGGCAGAAGTGATCTTTTATTTAAATGAGCTCTCATATAGTAAGGCACCGTTTAGTAAACTTTGACTTTTTTTTAACTAAATTTACCTATACAGCATTTAACAGATGCCCTTATTATCTGCAACCTACAACTGATAAAATCTCCAGTTATTATACAGAACAGTATCTGGCATGAGTTTAAATTAGACAAAAAAAAAAACTGCAAAAAGTGCAATAGCGCCATCTTGTGATGTGTATGGGTTCTTGTTTCTTGGTCATGTTTCCTTCCTGGCTTTTTGAAACGTACATCAAACAAGTTTAAGTAATCAACCAATAAAATCACACAGAGTGGAAATGTAAAACACTACTACAAACAATATTCTGCTTTAAGCTGATTCAGCTTTGCAGAGTGAAGCCTTGGCGTTGAAAATTTGTTTTCGTTGGTTATTTCAACCATTTGCAATTGGATAGAGATTTTGAGATCCGTTTACTAGCCATGTAATGTAGCTGATATGACCATCTTTAAGAAGTTTTAACCGTCATTGCACTGTGCTCAGGTAAATTCCCCTCACCAAAAAATGGACGAAAATATGGACATCGTGTCCTCTGGGAAGAGGAAAAAGACTGTCCGGATTGTTATCAGTGCAAAGTTCAAAAGCCAGCGTCTCTGATGGTATGGAGGTATGTTAGTGCCCATGGAATGGGTAACCTGCACATCGGTGAAGGCACCATTAATGCTGAAAGGTACATACAGGTTTTGAAGCAACACATGCTGCCATCCAAGAAACGTCTTTTTCAGGGATGTCCCTGCTTATCTCAGCAAGACAATACCAAGTCACTTTCTGCACGTTACAACAGCATGGCTCCATAGTAAAAGTGTACAGGTACAGGTGCCTGAAGTACAAACATTATGAAGCACAAAATACGACAACAGAGACCCCGGACTGTTGCGCAACTGAAGTTGTACATCAAGTAAGAATAGAAAAGAATTCAAAGCTTCAACAATTAGTCTCCTCAATTCCCAAACACTTATTGAGTATTGTTAAAAGGAAATGTGATGTAACAGTTGTAAACATGCCCCCATCCCAACTTAAAAATGATTTGTAAATCGTTGCATGATGTTTTTATTTGTGTTTTATACAATGTCCCAACTTCATTGGAATTAGGGTTTTACAAAGTCGCCAGAGCATGGAAAATTCTCCCACCAGCAATAACCCTGATTCACAAAAATAAAAACGGTTGTACTGTTGACCAGAAGATCCAGAGTTCATATTTCAGAAGTGCCAAGCTGAACCCTTGTACAAGGCCTTTAATCTACATATGGTTGAATTGTACCTTGAGAGACTGTATCACTTGCTGGCTGATAAGCGCATCTCATAAATGTAAATCATTAATATTGATACTGCATGTCTAAAACACTTTGCATACTAACCTAGACGTCTTGTAATACAATTTACAAGTTTACAAAAATGTTCTTGTACACACTTGGTACTTTCAAGCATAATATGTTGTAACCTTTAAAAACCTGGCGCTCTTTACAAATGTTTATCATGTATATGACATTGTTGTTGTTTGTGATTTTTTAGGTCTATTCTGGGTCAACTCTTCAGACATGGGTGATTCAGCTTTTGCAAATCAGTAAAGTCAAGTAAGAGTTAGTGCAGCTAGTTGTTGCGTTAAAATGTGCTGATAAAGATGACAAGTTCAGATATAGCAAGACATGTTAAAACACCCTGGACAGTGGTCACTGCACTTTGTAGTTGAACAATTACAGACTGTAGTCCATCTGTATCCCTATATACTTTGGTCCCTTTACTCTGCTCTCTAAAGATCAGGAGCACCACACTATTATCTGCCTGGTGGATTATTCTCAGCACTGCAGTGACACTGACACTGTTGGTGGTGTGTTAGCGGGTGTTGTGATAGTGTGGTGTGAAGCGGATGAGACAAAGACAGATGCTGTTGCTTGCACAGCTTGTGTTAGTTATCCTCTAACCCTTCATCAGTGGTCACTGAACACAGCCTAGAAGATGTGTTAGAGAAGACTAATAAATGATAATAATAAATAATAAATGCGCTGGGTACAGTTACTATTTACCAAACTAAATTTATGTCTTCACTGTGTTGGCAGTTTATGTGAACTGTAGAGGGCATCATCTCCCAACTAATTATTCGTAATTCACACGCTGCCTTGAGTAACATACAAATCAGCAACCTTAAGAAAAAACAAACTTAGCAAGAAAAATTTAACTTTTGCTCTTTTTAATGATGACCCTGTACCCAAATAATATATGTAGCTCTTTGTTAGGCCAAGAACATGGACGACACAGCAGACTTTGCAAGTAAGTAGTGCGTGACAATTGATGAAGTGTTCAGAACATTTTTTCTTGTTCAGTTATATGGACCTTCCCTGCCCTGTAGAGACAAGTGTGGCTGACATGAACTAGAGAGTGTGCCAACAGGGAGTCTCCAAACCCAAGACTGTGCAGGCACGTGTCAGTCTAACCGCAGCCGCTGCACCGACGTAGACCATAGCGTGCTCAACCCACAAAAACCACTGGAACTCAAGTCTGTCTTCAAAGTCGTCATACTACGTGACAGAACCTCTATGATGCCTCTCTGAGTGAGAAATATTATGAAGACTGATTGCCTCAAGATCCCATTGCCTGATGCAGGACATAAAGAATCAGTCTGATGATGTCAGAAGACTGAGTAATAAGCCAAGGAGCCATGGTTTGGATGACATTCCTCTTAATCACAGTGTGACTTGTGCTTTCCCGGGATTTGCAAGTAGTGCTGAAGGAATGAGAAGGGAATTGAGATGGAAAAATCGGGGCTCAGTTCAGACTCTAGTGCCCTGACATCAAGAGTTGCCTCAGTGCCCACCAAATTGTATGTAACAATCTCAAAACTCTAATGCAAAGCAGCTGGCAGCCAGCTACAGTGTCTATAAACCCTATGCTGCTTTAGCTTTGGTGTGTCTGCACTAGGACACGGGGTTGTTTTACTGGAGGTTGCTTTTCCACAAATTTGACTGGCATCACAACCTGTCTCCATCAACATTGTAAAAGTTGAAGTTAGTTCAGGCAAAAAGTGACAAGGTTTTGCACAGGGAGACACGAACACTTGCTGAACAAGTGCTCTGATATTGCAGACCATTCGTTGATTTAGCAATATCTTGCCTACATGTAAACCTAAATACAAAGAAAGAATTAAATGACAGATGTTTTATTTAGATTTAAAAAAAAAAAATGACACATAGAGCAAGCAACAAGCAAGCATAAATCGTATGCCCTTTAATTAAAGCTCAGAGGGAGGTGTTTTGGAGGAACACCAACACAGGTACAGGTCAGGCATGCCATTGCAAGGCTTCAACATGAGTCACTCCAATGGAGAGGAATAAACTTCCCTCCAAGGCATAAAAACTTCAGATAATTCAGCAACATGTTGTATAAACATAATACTCTTCCCTGGCTGACAGCAAGCTGAAATCTGGTGAATGGGGTATTATCCCAATCATAGTCTACCATAGGGATTGTAAGGACAAAATACCCTCCAGCTGTAGGCCAGGGAAGGAGCAACAGGGAGCTTAGTGTCTCCCCCGACACCAATTCACCTAATCTTCACACTCAAACTATATAGTCACTTTTGTAATGCCATTCAGATTACGAACAATGGAGGTGCAGAGAGTATTAAACTAATGAGACGCAGACAAGCCATCGGTAAATTTGAGACCAGCAATATTAAACTAAAGAAAATCTAACAGCCAAATTACTGTAATAGCCAGACACATGAAAAGATGCTTCACAAACAGACTTGGGTTGCAGAAACAACACAAAATAGCCTAACCAGTGTGCAGTGACAGTGTTACCAACAAAACCATCATCCCATGTGATATGCTGACTGCTATTACATGTGCTGAATAGAAAAGAAACATTAAATAGCATAATGAGAAATTATGTATCTAATCTGTCAAGAAGGTTACTGTGTATTTTGGTCATCAAATGTGTGGACAGCATCATGGTTTAGGGGCATTAGTGCTTCTTCTAGAGTCCTTGTATGGCTAATCAATGCAATTTTAAAAACGTATTTATTTAAAACTTTGTGTAGGCATGCCTAGGGTGTGCTGCAGCCCTGGCAACACTTTCTTTCCAGTGCCTATGGTTTGTAAATGCTCATGAATGATATGAGACTTTGGACTGAAGTTTTGCTGGGTCAACTTCATTTCTTTCATTACTATACATCTATTCCTGCAATCCAGGCCTGCTGAACATTCAAAAAATGTGCAAAGGTGCAATTTAGGGCTAGCAAAGAGGTTAAATAACCCTACATGATGATGTGAGTTTAGTGGTTGATTATTATTGAGATTTTAGAGAAATGTTTGAGAAAATTATTGAAATGATTAAGAACAAAATTCCTCAAAGAAAGGTTGGAAATGATTTGCATATTTCTACCTCTACAACACATCAATTTGTTAAATGAGTCAAAGAATCTCTAGGAATTTCATCGCATAAAGTGCAAGGGCAACAACCTAAACTTAATACTGTGTTTGCTGATCCATCAGATCAATATAACTGATATAACTACATAACCAAGGAAAACTTTGGCAGACGTTTGTCAAGCACAACATTATAGAGACACATTCAAAAATGACACTTAATGTATTGTGGTAAAAGATAAGTTCATCTTCAGTGATGGCAGCATTAATGTAAAAATTAAACTAAAAATTTAGACATCTTTTTCCAAGAAGGTCCATTCATGTTTCTACAAGACAGTGTGAAGTCACATTACACATTATAAAGGCATGACTGCAAAAGAAGAGGGTACTGAATTGGCCCGCCTGCAGTCCTGATCTGTCCCAAATAGAGAATGTGTGGAGAAGTTTATATATAAATAAAATGCACAATACTACTACTTTCCTTTACTGTTGCACATTTTAAGTCATGTGCAGGAAGAAGGAGGCAGAATAACAACTGAAACATTTCATCGATTAGTATCCTGGGTGACAAAACGCCTTAAGTGTTCAGAAAAGGAATGGCAACATTCGTAAAGGTTTTATGTTCACAATTTTTTTGGAATATGTTGCAAGCCTGAAATGCAGGAATGGATGTTTAGTTGCAAATTAAATTAAGTTGGCCAGACAAAAATATCTTGGGTTTATACTGTCTGTATATAAAATAAACCCTACAGAAACACTACAATTTTTTTTCTATTTGCAGTTTTTCATACTGTCCCAGTATGAAACAAAATAACAAAATAACAATATATTATATAGTATAGTTAATATACAAAATAATTACATGTCTAAATTGAAACACATTTAATAATCTATTTTAGTTGTAATTTATAATATTTTAAATAACAATTTTTTTTCTTTAGAAATCTGTCACAATTTGATCTATTCAAGAGTGCTTTTTGTGATTGGCTGTGTGGGAGATTACCAACTGCAAGTAATAGCATATATTTTGTCACAACAGCTATTTTGAAAGATTTTGAATAGCCAGATGTGTTTGAATATAAATATATAAGAATATAAAGAAGACTAAGTGACTAAGACTAAGAAGACTAAATTCCGAGCATCTATGGACTGTGGTGGCCTAGTGGTTAAGGTACTAGACTATGGAACAGAAGGTCCTGGGTTCAAATCCCACCTCTGCCACAGTCCCTTAATCCACAATTCCTTGGATTGTATGATTGTATGAATTGTAAGTCCCTCTGAATAAGGACGTCTGTTACATAACATAAACAATAATATATAACCTAACGGTTAATTTACTGGACTCTGGACCTAAGGGTTTCAAATCCCACCTCTGCCAATTTGCCACAGTTGGGTCCTTAAGGAAGGCCATTAACCCATAATTACTTGAATTGTAAGACTGTATCAGTCTGTAAGTAGCTGGATAAGGGTGTCTGCTAAATGCCGTAAATGACTTTACTTTTTAAGAAGCTGGGGGAGATGGGGAAGTGAGAAGTGATGATAACCTGGCTAGGGCCATTAAAGTCATATTATTTTGCAATTTTTGGACTAGGAGTGTGTGGTGTAGTATAGCAGAGTATAGAGAGTATAGCAGAGACCAGTAGTCTCTGCCAAGCTGTCAGTTTCTTTAGCAAAGTCTTCACCCTCAGGATTGAACGCAAATCAGGACAAGTCACTGGAAACAATATCTGCTGCATAAAACACTGTAAATATGCTATGCATGTTTAGAGGAGCTGCAGGGTTCCATAGTGCCCGCTTGGCTATTCTTCTGGCTTTGGAGCGCAATGCCAGATGGACTATCTGAACTTTAATGAACTAAATTATAAATTAAGTCAGGATTTTATAAAGCCGTTCTGTATTTTCATGAACATGAGTGACGGCTGTCTATGAAACCTGGAAAGGAACTAACAGCAGCTGCTGAGTTAACGGGGATATTTAAGCTGTTCTATTCAGTATATTCTTTGTTCCCACGTCAAAAAAAAAATCAACTCTTGTGTAGTTTCCTGTGGATTAATACAATGTTGAGTAAACAGGGTCAATTAATATAATGAGCTTAGCACAAAAGAATTATAGTATCCACAATGGGTGTGCCTCAGTTGAAGACAATTTTTCCCAAAATAATTCCTCATTTATTCTGAAGTTTAGGCAACAGTAGAAGATACACACCCTTCTTATTCAACTGCAGTGCCAAACCTTTGCCCTGGCAAATATTTTGGCAGATCTGATATGACTACAAAATTGCCCACTGTGGATGTAGTATGCAGTCAAAGTATACGGGCCTGAATTCGCCAGTATGGTGTGTTCATTTTGTAAGTATTACAAATTACTCATTGTTTTTCCCCTCAAATGTGGCAATTTAAAGAATTCTGTTTAACTGTTAATAGTCATAAAAGAGTGACAAAACAAGACATAACAGTTTTAATTTAAATAATTCCTTTCCTATCCGGTAAACCCCAAATTTTAATAGTCTCCAACCTACTTGACCTCCAGCTAACATATTTAAACTGTAAACCTGTTGTCATAATAATTACCCAAATATTAAGCATACGTGACCATATTACATCACATCATTACTTTCTTCAGATGCCTCTCTGCCTTAATACCTTAGTGCTGCACAGCATTTTCTTAAGACATGTATAAAAATAAGCCACGTAGATTTAACACAATAATCCAATAATACATTTTTTTGTGCGTGTTGGGTTTTTTGTAATCCCTTTATGTTAACATTTCCCATTGAGCCTCTGTTCAGGACCTCAGGGGCTACAGAGGTAAAGCAGAATCTGACAGTCCACACTGTGGGCTGCAATGCCCATAGGAAAAAAAACTGATATAAACAGAATGACAGCTCCTTTTTGTTTAAAAAAAAGGCTTCATTGCTGCAGTTAGGCTTTGAAAATGTTAAATCCTACTTTGAGAGCGACATGGGTGTTTTCCATGTTGGCCCACACCCCTGTATTTCCTGACAGGGTCTGATGCTAGTTTGTGAGCCCTGGTTTTATGTGCCTCCAACATGCATGTTTAAATTATTGTGAAACTCCATTACCTCACACGAGAGTTCCCACATCATAGTGAGAGAGTGATTTCATGTGTCACATTTGCACTGAAATGTGGTAAGACAAACAGACATGCAGAAGAATATTGTACAACGTCTGATCCTTTCTCAAAAACTGGCTTATTAGGAACAGCATTTCAGTAAAGAAGGGAACAGACTCTGTATGAGCTAATCCTGCAGAAAGTAGGAAAAGATTCATCTGTGTCAAGCATTGCTGTTATTAAACCAACATGTGTGGGCAAAGGGTGGGCAAACAAATTCAGAAGAAACGACCGTCATCTACTGAAAAAAAGTGTTTTTTTCTGAATGGTGCCTTGGCAGATTTGCAGTATCAAGGTACGGTAATCGCTCTGCCTCAGCATTATTAAATCAAAATAAGGTATATCCAAACGGCTCAGTAGCCATAATCTTGTAAGGTCAGGCACAGAGGGGGAAATTGCAATGTTCCCATTCTCTCATTGATTACCTGATAAATGACCAGTGTGGGCTCTGTCAGTAAGTGTCTGGTAAAATGAGTTTAGAGTGTAGCGCTGGTTCAATATTTCACATAACTGATTATATCAAGCTTAGCACTGGCAGTTTAGAAAAGACAGAACCATTCATCACCTCCAGACATTAAACCTCCACCCAGCCACCACTGAGTTGAATTCTAAGTTATTGTAATAACTTGGATTTAGAATGTAAAAGGAATAAATACAACTAGTACTGAAAAAATTGACTGACAACTGTGACCACCCAACATTAATTTCATTACTAAAGGTGCATTTTAATGAAATACATTTCCACGGGTTTCAGTTAAACTGGGCTGATTGTTAAAGAGTCTATGAATGTTTATATAAGCAGCTAAATTCTACTAGGAGTCACAGGTTATGTGGTGTGACCAAGTGACATTGGTCTTGATGGAAAATAGCCCTGCAACTGAGCAACGGGAGCCCTAAAGGCTAGGACAACTGTGAAAGCAACCTTTGACCTTGGCACAGGCTGCACAGGAGACAATGAGATCAGATTTCTGTCTCTGAGCATCAACATGGTTCTGCCCTCCATCTGCCTTCTATTTTGATTAAATAAACTTTTGCTTAAACTCGGATGAAGCTGCCACCAGACAAACACGTTAATGGAGCATTTCCAAGAATGTAGTAATTTATGCAAATCCAAAACATTACGTTTTGCAGTCTTTGCTACTGTTCAGAACTGTACAGTGCGATTATGTCCTGGCCTCTATGGTCCGTGATCTGACCTTTCTGACAGGCCAAGAAAGAGAGAAAAGGGAGACTGATGATTATAGGTCTCAATTTCAGTTTGACAGCAGTGATCAATCTTAAATACACAGTAAAAGGTCAAATTTAAAAAAACGGAAGTGTTTATGTTGTGCAATATCTTGATAACCTTCCTGGTGATATACTGCTCAACGGGGAGTGCATAGTTTACACAATACAGACACTAGTGTAAATCCATGTTAAAAACATTTCAGACATCTCAGGCATGAGAGTATCACTAGGTCTTTCCTGCTAACCCAGCTGCCATCCATGTTTCACCAGCGGTATAGTTAAAGGAACTGCTCAGTTTCTAGATCAAGTATCTATTTCGAACATCCATTGCATAAGGGTAAATACCGCAAACAATAATCTTAACACATTTACCAGTACGTAGGAAAGAACAGAAAACTTGTATTCACTAAACCTAGTGATGAATGAAATTCTAAAGACAGTTGTTGGGGCACTCAGTAAATATTTATTTTAAGTAAAGTGCGTTTGATAAACAACCTTCAAGTCTGAATAATTTGCCTTTCAGCGGAAGGAAGAATGAGATTGTTTCCAATTTGGTCAGTTTCTACCAGTGTAAAACATTGGGTAATCTCATGACGTTTACTGTATGGCTTTCACATAATACATCGTTGAAGTTGGATAAATGTATATAGTAGCGTTTGTGAGGATTTTTATCAGAGCGCAATGAAAGTAATTTTTAATTTGTGTCATCAAGAGTTATACCACAGCACTACCTCTAAATGGCATGTTGAGTTATATTCATTTTTACAACTTGCCATTTCTTAAATAAACTTATCGCTTAGACTTACTGTTTTATGAATGCCATGCATTCTCTATCCTGCATGGAATAATATCTTCCCCAAAATTTCCAACAAAGACTTGAAAAATATACTTGTATTACAAGCTTAAGAAGAATTTTTTTTACCTTGATAAAGATCAAAACACACAGAACGAATAATTGTTGTAAAATCCCAGACACCTTTAAAAATATTAAAAATGAAAAGGTAGAGGTGCGTGTAAACATTTGACTAGTATTATTGACCAACAATTCTAAATCAACGTAATGTAACCATGTCAAAAAACATAAATAATGATATATGGGTTTATCATAGTCGGTGATTTATTTCTTTTTTACATCCACTAAACAAATGTTAGAGAGCAATGAATAGCATGTATATATTTTTAGTGCTGGAAAGAGAATGAAGATCTGCTGAAGAGAGGCTATAGTACGGTATGGTCTTTTCTGATAAAAAACTCTAGTATTTGTTGCCAGTTATGTTAGACACACATTTGACTGGGAATTGTGTGGCTGTTTAACATAGCTCCTTACCCAATTTTTGGGATTCCTATATTTAGGTTGCTTGCTCTGTATTATTAAGACTTCTTACATTGGCTCTGTGTAGTACAAAGAGGTGTATTTGTAGGCAGATGTGTAGCATCTACTGCCTTCTGACAAGTAAAAAAAAGTGTTTGCCCCATTGCTTGATTGATGGCCTTAGTCCCTCTGAGCATAGAGAGCTGAAGCATCTTCAACAAGGGCAAGGCTCTTCGGGAGATGAGAGGTCAGAGGTTGTATGGAACTGCCTGCACTGTCACAGTTCAGTGAAGCTCCTCAGAGGCCCTTGCAGTATGAAAGACACGTCACCCCACTGGGACGCACTGAGACCTGAGCACAGAAGCATCACAATATTTCTAGTGCATGGTTGTGGCCAGTCTACACATATTAAGGGAAGAAGTATGGCACAGAACAGCCTTCCTGTCACTTCTACACTTCTGCACAATGAGGATCCCATCCCGTCTGTATCTCTGCACTGCTGGTTGAAGTTTGTAGCCATTAGAACAATTTTTCACTCTTTTAAATGACCATAAATTAAACACACAACAACTTATTAAATTGTTTTTCTATATGAATGACATTTTTCAATCTGCATTTCACCCCTTTTACCTCTTCTTTTACCTCTCACTGAACTGATCATGCTTGTTCTTGTGGGAATGTCAGAGCAGTGCAAAAAGAAAGGCACAAATCTCCCATTCTTTTTTTGCCAGTGGCTGGATGGCAAAAAAGACTAACAGGGTAAGACAACTGTGTGAATGCCATAAGCCAACAGGAAACTATGATAATGAAAACAAGATCAGCAATCTCAACAGTCTTCACAGCCTGCAGGGAAAACTGTAGCGAAACAAATCCCACCGACAGTCAGCGAGATAACTGTGAAAACACACATCACCAAAACATGACTCTATTAGCCACCAGACTGACCCAGGTAATTATTGGAGCTCAGACTAATACCATATTACCATATTAGTATTACTATAGCTATATTTAGTGTATTTCATGTTTTTTTTAATTGTTAAAATGTATCGCATGGATTGATAAAATTGATTAACAAGACAACTTTCTATAGTTCAGTCGGTAAAGTGAACATGTCAGTCAATAGTTAGCACTAATGCATTGAAAAAGACAGAATTTAACCCACATTAAATGGGAAATTACCCGTGCTTTGACTGCCCAACCCCCCACCTCTTCTCAAGTGATTAAAAAGGTTGCTGAAGCTGCTCTGGGGAATAGAAGAGAGGACAATGTGGATCTGAGGCTGATAATGATGGGATGAAAGAAGAGTGGCAGATGAATGTCAGGTATTGTAGGAGCCAATAAAGGAAAAGGCCCTGGACCATGAGGAAAAGGTCAGTCATTAGCCATGTGGAACCTAAATCCATAGAGTTGGCTGCAGGGGTGGGGAAGAGACATTATGCACAGGTTGGTACCCTAGCCCACTTAAGAATCACTCCTACACTCATACAAGGACCCAAAGAAAAAGACAAACAATGCTGGTGGAGGTACTTGAATTATCAAGGAGAAGAGAAGGGGTCAGTGAAATGGATGTTTTGTAGATGTAGAAGGATAATGGCCATAGACAGAAGGAGGAATAGAGGGAATGTTGGTGAAGGTCAGAGGTCAGAGAGTGAGCAAGAGTTAGGAAAAATGCAAAAAATAGGGGTGCAGGGAGCGAATAAGAGAGGGTGTTGCCATTCCAACCTTGAAAATTAATTCAATTATCAGTCATCCCATTATGGGAATTGTAATTGAACAAATCTAATATTAACAGTGAGCTATTGCCGCCATTGAAAATATGTTGGTGAGGGTGGACTGTGATTCCGGGATACATTTTTAGCATACACTAAATATGAGTGAATACTGTATATAGAACAGACTGATGTCTGAATGTACAGCATGTTTTTACGTGACGTAAATGGGTAACACAAAATGCACTACATCCTTGTAAATCTGCTTCGTACATAAGGTTAGGAACCTTGCACTCCTCTTCTGGGTGAGCTCATATGCTAGAATTAGGTAAATGGTCATAATTCAGACAATCTTCAATCAGGACAAGACCTTTCTTTATTGAAAAAGATTTTGAATTGGCAAGCTTAACATTAAGCATGCCATACCTTAAAATGTACTGTTTGAATTTAGATATGCATCCTGAGCACATATAAAGGGAACAGTATTTATAACCAATTATAATCCTTATTGTCTTTTAGTGATACTTTGTCTTGTGTCTGTGTCTCCAGTCATGTTTGTAATGTAGGTAATGTTACAGATATCAGCAGAGAAATGTAAAGTCTAAACCAAGCAAAAGAATGGATCAAATAAAGGAAAGTATCAGGATTGGCTCAGCTAGTGTGCAGTAACTATTGGCAACTGTGACACTTAATGTAAACCCTTAACATGGTGCCAACAGCACAGGGTGTGAGAAGCCAATGACCCCCTTCTTTTTCAGTCAACAGGCCAAGCATCATACTGCCACATTGTTCTGCAGTGTCACCAGATGATTTCATTTGTTGATTTATAAAAGTGAGTAAAATTATTCTACGCACACTAAAACTCTTTTTACTACACATGACCCCTAATAAATTGCTTGTTTAATGTTCTGACATAGATGCACAAACTGCACCATACCCTATTGTAGTCACTTCTAGAAGTGAGAATTTGGATAGAGGGAAAGTGTTGAAGGGTTATTTTACTAAATACCTTAAGAGTTTAGGACACTGTGTCCACTTGGCTCTAGAATTGATGGCAGCACTGGCTTGAACAGGCTTTGAAATCATTATAAGCAAAAGGTAACAGAAGCATATTCTATATAATTTTTTTTCTATTCTATCTATACATTTCACCCAGTTGCTTAGTTGAGCATAACCCTTAAGTGGTCACCCTGTTTCTATGGAGTATAAATATGAGTTCCAAATTACAGAATACACTATATAAATAAGACATTTGTACATGTTTTCAATCCATATGAACCCAGATTTTGCTGATCAGTATTCAGCAAGAGGAAGCACGCCCTGGATGGGACAAGGGCACGATTCCCCTGCCTTGCCCAGCCTCAGTTTCCTCAGACAAAGCTAAAAAACAGAATGCACTGTGCCACTGTTGTCTTTGTAGTTGTGGGCTAACCAACTGCTGCTGCCCTGTATCTAACAAAAAACTATAAATGGAAAAAAACATTGAAACACACAAAGTGTTTTAATGAGCACAGAACCAAATGTATGACATAAAAACCATAGTCTCTTAAGCTAAATCCAATTAAAACAGTGGAGTGAACAAAAGAAGCAAGTTTGCAACAGAGGAGCAAAGCCTCTTTCTCTGTACTCCCCAATCTCATCAAGCATTATAGGAGTGTTGTTAGGTTGGAAAAAGGAGGTTACACAAAGTAATAAATGACTTTGTCATTTGAGCTTTTCCCTGTTGGAAGCAGTTCAGGTATATTTGGCCAAGTGAGCCCTGAGCGATGCAAGTCTCAACCTTACTTAAGCAATTCCACTTTCATAACTATCATGAACTGTATTTCAGAATCTAATCCAATTACATTTTTAGACTGAAGCACTTTTTTGTTTTTCTTATTACACAAACATCACTAATTACATTCCAGTGACTCATAATATGACTGTTACTATATTACTTGCATTTGACAAATCAAACTTGAAACTTCCATTCTCTTACTGTGTATGAAGAGCGTTTAAGTGCAAGTCTCGCAAGTAACTAAGTAATGCACACCCGTTTTGAGACAGCAGGCGGCAGTGTGCGTGTGGTGAACCTGACAGCCAGCAGCATCCACTGCCATTCGCCTCAGAAACCAAATACTATCATACACACTCGCAGCATGCACATACACACGCAGGACATGGAGTGTTTTACACTGCTGACACAATCCAAGCAAGTTTTATGGAAACATGGGGTTTAGGGCTTTCACCTCATTTGCACATTCTGAAGCAACAATCAGCTAAGCGTTTAGCTTCTGCTCCTGGATATTGCAATCGTTCTTCGCAAGGGACAAAATACATATTTTTCAACAATAATGCACTTTGCAACTAAAACAGCCAACATCTCCATGGTGATACAAAAATACAATTAATTATCACAATTATTTTTTAACTTGTAGCAAAGTTAATCTAGAACCAGTGCGATGTAAAATCAGTCACTCCGTTAGTTAGTATCATATCAGAAATCCTGTCAATAAAGAGCTGCCAGTTCATCGTTTTTAACTTTTCCCTCAGCAATTTTGAAATGATCAGTTCTTATACTTGAGTCTCACACATCGCACCAGTTGCTAAATGGGAAACTGACACACCTGACACTTTGTATTTATATTTACATTTAGTAGATGCTGTCATTCAGACCATCTAATCCACAGGCAAGTACCTTACCTACTGAGCCACCACAGTCAAACAGCAATGCTCATACAATAACATAGGATTACTTATATGCTCTCACATGGAGTACTGTATACAGAACGTTTTTTTGCTTAAAATACTAGAATATACCAGAACAAAACCTAAAATACACCAGCACTTTTCTAGAGCTTGCATTCCAAAGTAGCCCTGGCTGTCATTGATTTTTGTGTTGGCTTTCTGTCCTCATCTGGATATTTCTTCTTTGCAGTTGGTTAGCACAGCAAGAGAGGACCATGGCCTATCCTTTTCTTTTTCCCCATCATGCCCATGTCCAACTTGCGATTTAGGTGAAACAAACCAATTAATGTTTTGTCCATTTCCCTGCCTAACACTTTTCTTCCATGCCATTTGTACACCCAAATGCCCAGTTTCTTCTTAGCCCAGTCAAGCTCTAAGATAAGTACATTCACTGGCAGGACATTTGATACATGGATGGCCACCCCTATCCTTTATTTACACCGTTATTTATTTATCAGTGTTTCCGGCCTTTCTTGGCTACATTGCTAAGCAACCAAAGTAGGTACATGATATCCCATTTCTTTAGCCAGGCCAAATCCCAACAGCACAATGATCCTAAAGCCTTACTTCCAAACTTTGGTTTGTTTGTTGTTCAGACCCAGGAAAAAAATATTGGAAGCCAAAAATCTTATTATAAAGGTATGTTCAGTTGGAGTTGGTTTAGAGAGAAAGCTCACAGGTTTAGTACTCTTTCTTCTTATTAAATTCCTTAAAATAGAATAGTTCAACATATATCACTTCTTTCAGTGTTCACTTTCTGGACTTGGCATGGATTACAATGTATTACAAAATTTGTTCATAATTAGTAGAATACATTTTTCAGAATGTCTGCACAACCTTGTAGAGCCAGTGGCTGCAAAAAAGAAACAATCCATGCTTAACAGTTGGCAACAATATATTTTCTTCAAAAGCTGATGATTTTTATGCAAACATAAATTTGATAGTTGTGGCCAATTTTATTAACTTACAAAGTTTTATTAACTTGACGAGGGACTGTAGTCCATCTATATCTCTACATACTTTGCCAGTCCCCTATACCCTGTTCTCCAATGATCAAGACCCCCACAGGACCAGCACAGTTTTAGTAACAATTGAGTAGTGGATCATTCTCAGCACTGCACTGACACCGATGTGGTGTGCTAGTGTGTGTCCTTCTGGTTCAAATGGACAACAGTGCTGCCGGATTTCTAAACACTGTGTTCATTCACTGTGCACGCTTGTAGACATATCTACCATACTTCTCCACCTTGTAGATGTAATGTCAGAGACAGCAGCTCACCTATTAGCGTGTCATGTGCTAGTCATCCTCCGTTCCTACAACAGCGTTCACAGGATGTTGACTACAGGGTGACCTGACCTGATCTGTCCTGATCCTGTGTGTGTCCTGACCATTAGAGAGCAAGGTGAAGTAAGCAACCAACAACCTTAAAAAGCAAGAAGACAACAATCAAAACAATTACAGATCATCACAAAACTCCTCAGTTAGGACTCCCTTGATCTGACCTTAATCTAAAAACTCTACCAATCTAGCCTACCAAGGCATGGCCGAGTAAGCAGGCCAGAGATAACCCCATACTCCAACCAACAGAACCAGAGCACACATCTCAGTCTCAAGTCTACGTGTAACCAAAGACCTGTGTAAACAAGTATGTTTTTATACTGGAACAAATAGGTCTGTTCTTGTATTCCACTACTTGCATTAACAAGAACATCCTTTTACTCCTGCTATACGAATTAACATTATTTTCAGATCCTCAGTCGGCATAGAGTGCTTCAGCAGTCATGGCTATTAAGTTCAGCACAACACTGTTAGTGGTTTGAAGGGTTACAAAATTTATTATACTCAGGAACTGTATACTGCTGACGTCAATTATACATAAGTAAATTTAGTCTTATGGCTCTGTAATAAACAGTAGGGCATCATCTGGAAAGGTGCCAGATGCCAATTATCTGATTTTTCACATTAATTCATTCATTCATTTATTCTCATACCTGCTTAATCCAATTCAGTGTTGTAGGGAGCCAGGAACCTAACCAGCAGCACAGAAAAGGTGATACAGGGTGCCAAACCATGGGTACACACACAAACAGGGACACTTTAGAAACCCATTGATAACCAATTAGTGCCCAATTGACCTAACATATCTTTGGTATGTGGGACCTGAACTGGGGGCTCTCTGGAATTGTGAGGCACCAGCACTAACTTCCACAATACTCTCATAGCAGTACCATTCCAGATCAAGGTTTTTCAGACTGTAGAAGTGTAAGCATAACATCCCGATGAAGCTGAATGATGCTGCTATTGCTCAAGTGTAATGGGAGGTCACCTTAAATATTTGCCACTATAGCCTACAGAATTGTTGTGATTCTGTTTTCTGTTTATTGTTGTGATTTTTGTTTGTAGATAATGCATTAAATATTCCTGTATTTTGTAGTTTTTAGAATGCAGTTATATTCTTAAAAAGAAACTGGCCATTATACCATTGCTATAACAATGGTACATCTGATCTAATATAGGCCTACGTCTTCTGTACTGTATGTAATTCCAAGTTTTGTCATGTGCAAAATTTGTGTTTATGTCTTTGAACTATTAGCAACAAGCTGATTTAGTGCTTCAATGAACAAGACTGGAATGGAATTTCACTTTGAACCATGCAAACCAGCAATAAAAATAGACAAGGTCAGAGGTCAATTGCATGTGTGTGTAGCCTAGCTGTCTACGAACACAGTGAGAGCATAACGTTGCTAGATAAACTAGCTTAACTATACATTGTACAGTAAAAATCGATTGTATGATAATTTGTATCATTAGGTTGTTTAACAACAATGTATATTTACTGTAGACACTGGACGACATAAAAAAATCTGCTCAAAAGCGGTTGTGATATACATGCAGGGTTCAAAACACAAACAATATGATTACAATATTATGTGTAAAATAAACCTGTGTTTCACATTCAGGTGCCAGGTTTGAAAATGAACAATAATGCCTGATTACTATCTGTGTTCCAGTTCATCCTATACATGTTAAATGGGGCTGAGGTCAGGGCTATATGCAGCCCTGTCAAGTTCTTCCGTAGACCAAGGTTAGCAAACCATTCCTTTATATTTCCTGCCATGCTGAAACAGTCTTCTTAATCTATTGCCACTGTTGAAGCTGTAGGTTCCTCACTTTTCCCTATAACTAATGATTGAACAAAATCAGCCCTGATCAATTCTTCCACCTGCAAACTGCAGTAAATTTATTTTTTGGTCATAAGCCAAGACCATGATTTACCTTTTCTAAGTCTAATTGAGCAGCTTCAGTGGCTCAATGGTAAGAGTACAGTTCCTGCATTGGGATGGCTTTTATGTTAGCAGAAACTGTAACCCCAACCCCCCCCAAAACTCCGCCTGTCCCGTCTCCCCAGTTGACAGGCAGTGTACATCTCTCCCTGTGCTCAGTGAATTTCAAGTTATTACCCTGACCATCCCATGCAAATCAAACCCAACTAATATCTGAAAAGGAAGGGTAAAACATGATATTGTGATTTGTAGAGTCCAATACCAGTTTGCTCATTAGCCTTCCTTCTTATCCACAAAGCCTCCTAGTGAACAGTATTGTGTGAACATATTTTGCGAGGAAAGCAGCGGAAACCCATGAGGAGGACATGTAAATGTCACACAGGCAGAGTCTGAGATCAGGATTAAACTGGAGGTTTCAGAAGCAGTGTGGCGACAGTGCTAGTGGCTCTCACCACTGTACTGCCCAATGTGCTTGAAATAGCCTCATTCTTTTTTAACCTTATGCAATCGTTTATACTAATCCCACCACAGTTGTCTGTCAGAGTCTCTAAGGTTAGCGAGGGTAGGGTTTTTTCTCTGAGGGCTTTTGGCACATCTGCTCTTCATGCTGACAGACCTGTCAGAGCTCCAGGTGAAGGTGGCAGCTTCAAGAGCCCATTGTGTCAAATGGGTGAGAGGAAAACTCTGTCATGAGAACAAGGGTTTAAACGATCAAGAGAGGGACCCGATCATAGAACACGTCCCAGAATGTCTGCTGCCTGAGAGAACGTAATCAGCATGGGAAGGTGTGAGATATGAGCTGTAAGCTGGTTACAGCATGTAAAAGTGTACCAGCTGCTGTTGTTTCTAAAATTGTATTGTGCCTAGTATTGCTGTGCAACTGGCAATCGAGTATACATGCATCTATACGTACCTGCTAATAACACTAGATTAGCTAATTAATTATTTATAATTATTAGCTAATTCAGACATCCAGAAATAAATTAACCATTGTCTGTATTGACAAAAATACCTTTCCTATGTTGACACTCATTTGGGTCACCATAAAGGTGCCACTGTCAAGTGGCCAGACTACTTGCACAACACTGACACACCAGCATACACCTCTTTATCAAGTGTGAGCTGAAGATATGGCAACTGTCTCTCATATAAGCACAGTACAATCATTCATTCTTTCCACGAAGGCAGTGTTTCTCTATTCTGTCAATTCTGAATCACACACACAGACACACACAGACATACACACACATACACACAGAACTAAATGCATCCTATTACACATTATATTTTATATAATAGAGTAAAACATGTAGGATACTTATAACTATGTGTAACCCTAAGTCACACTTCAACCCTGGTGTTATCGGCATTATAACGCAGGAATGGCACTATATCTGCATCGACAAACTTGGACCCCACCCATGCCCTCCTGCCCCAAGTATGAAGCTGTAACACTGAATCTGTTTATATAGCTGGAGAGTTGATAAATGTGAGCAGAACTGAGTGGGCTGATTTTCAGGGAGGTTTTCCAGTGAAAGCAGCAAAAATAACTCAACAGTTACATGCATCTGGAAATGTAAAGCAATTAGTGTATGGCAATACCCATCAATGTGGATAACTAAAGGGTTAGAATAAGAAACAAGAGTTAAGCTTAAGTTAAGTTTGGGTGGGTGGGGGATCATGTGTTGAAAAAGTGAGCTCAACAGCTCAGTGGTCAGATAAGTCCAGCGGAAAAGTATATATATATATACACACACACACACACACACACACACACACACACACACACACAGACAGACACACACACACACACACAGACAGACACACACACACACACACACACACACACACACACACACACACACACACACACACACACA
>JAUZST010027850.1:0-30080 GCA_034779995.1 Parotocinclus haroldoi | reverse complement strand
TTTGAATTCCAGGTTGTGAGGTAACAAAATGTGAAAAATGTAAAGGGGGGTGAATACTTTCGCAAGGCACTGTATATTAGTGGTGTTCTGATTGATCGGCCACCATTGATTACCGGCCATTTTCAAGGATGAACCAAGGACCAACTGCAAATAGAGGGTACTGCAAAATGCTAACCCTTTTGGTTCAGGGTACCTTATTCTTCACAATTACAGTAGCAATTAGCAATATACTTCCTCCTATACTGCAACGGGCCAAATGCTGTTCTAGAGAGTATAGTAACAGTCTGTTACTAGTTTTTAGAGAAGCTAAGGGTTTGAGTTTTGAATTTGCCACATTTTCAACATTTTATATTTTGTGGTAAACTTAACATTTTCAACGTACTGCTTACCTTTGCACCATTTCAGGTTATTCACTAGAACGTATTGGTGAAAACTAACAAAACTGGGGTGTTCTAAAACTTTTGACTAGTAGCGTTCATATACCTCCATCTGTTTATCCGCTGGACAGTCAAGGATCCCAGCAAGCTTTTGTAAGATCGAAAACTTTTTCTCATTGAGAGCAGAAAACAGACGCTCCAACTCTTTCTGTGCAAAACAAATCAAATAACGTTATAGAAGAAGTTGCTAATGTAATGTTCTCGCAGACAGATACATGTAAGCCTGGCACAAGTCTTTACCTGGAAGGCAGTGAGATCTTGTATCCTGTTCCTCATGCTCTCACAACGATGGCCCACTGCTGAGTCTAATGCCTTTAGATGCTGAGACAGGCAGTCAAGAGTGTCCACCATAAGAGCCTGCTCATCTCCAGACAACCCAACAACACTGCCTAAAAGTCCCCGGCTAGAGTTAACCTTTCTAGTGACCTCAGACATGTCTCGTCCCAAGTCCTGGAAGACAAGAAGAATTAATCAATATTTGATGTGTTTTTCTGAGATGCTTTCAGAATTCTATTTAGGAAGGATTGATTGGTTATGCGTCGATAATGGTCGATTTTCAAAACCAACCATGCAAATGTACCTACAATTGATGATCTGTCTAGGGTTGTTCCTGCCTTGCGTCCTATTCTGCTAGCTAAGCATCAGCTCAACCATGACCCTGGTCTGGACTAAGCGAAAAGTCAATAAATGATTAAATGGATTGTGAATGTAGCCAATCCTGAGAGTCAATCAATGGCGTGAAACAAATTAGCAATTTTTTTTGCGTGTTCATTTGGGGTGGCCTGTGTGAACCTCATTTCTATTTTTCCATCAAGCATTTGGCGAGTAAAGCCCCGTCGATCACAGAATCCTGGAATACAGAAGTAGTTTTGACTAAGGCACTAAAACTATGGGCCTCACACTGTGAGGGTCAGGCATCACATGCGGCACCTGTCTCTGGAAATCATGGTGAAGAGACCAGCCAGAGATTACACTGCCACCATGACCTCCAGAGACAGGCACCGCAACTCTGAGATCCCGACTAGGACAAATGGGGACAAAACATGAGAGATGGAATCACCAAATGGAATGTGACTAACCTCATGATTGGAAAGCTGTGTTTCTGCTTTCTCTGTCAGAAGAACTGATCTAGAGAACAGATTGTTTTCTACATCATCCAACCAAGCAGAGGTGGCTGTAACTGCTGAATACAGCTGCTGCTCCATCTGGATGCTCTGTTCATCTGCAAAACCTTCGGTCTATACACATAACAGGAAGAGTAGTTAGCCTGTGGTCAAAATCTAAATGAGGACATAGTAATAGCCAGTGAGGCAATACGTGTTACCTGAGCAGAGCTGTCCTCCACTGCCTGGCTAAATCCACTGTACAAGGACATTAGTGTGGACATGTGAATCTGGGCTTCTCCTTTATAGCCTGCAGACGATGTGTTTACACAGGTAGTTCTGGAATACACCTGAAAAGCGTGACAAGTTTTATATACTGTTCTGTCATGTACTGCAATAATAACAACCAAACTGAGACTAGAGTATGTATATGATTGTATAGAATTAAAGAAGCAGTGGGATGATCGTACAGGTTGTTTGCTATCCTGCTCCAGGGTACTCTTCAGAAGCTTCAGCTTGGTGGTCAAATCTTTTCTTAGACTTTCCCATCTCTGTCTTCTCTGCTCCAAAGCAGCCAGGCCCTCCTGTTCCAGTTCTAGAGTGAATTCCTCACTCACACTGCAGAATGTTGAAGATTGAGACAATTATGTTCAGTTTTAATTGATACATGGCACAAGTGAAGAAGGGAAACTGAAGAATGTATTGAAGAAGTTACATCTGATTTTCAGATGGAAACTGTGGATAAAGTCTTTAAGAAACCATTGAAGAGAAAAATGGCACGAAACACACCAGTCAAAATGAAATATCCCCTAATTTTTGTGAAACTTTGCACAGTGCTTTATTTGAAGCAATAATACTAATTACGACACAACATGAAAACATTTAGTACTGTACTGTACAATTAAAGACAATTTTCATCTGTGTCTTCCATACAATTTAAAACACTTATCGTAACAAAAAATGCAAGGAACGTTACATTGTTGTTTCTTGCTTACAACACTGCAATACTGCCTTTTCTGTTATCAGGTCACATGGGTCCACTCCTACTAGTATTATATCGTTCAGACATAAGTTACTTTCATAGGCAATTGTCTATACTAGAGACTTTCTTTAAGATTTTTGGAGCGCAAAAGTAATTTGAAGGAGCTCACACAGCTAAAACAGTGGACAGGGTTTGGACGGCTATCCTATTTGGCATCAGGGAACTGGTTGGTTTATTTATCCTTGAGTTTGCAAGGTATGGACTCTTTTTAGATGCTACTACATCAAAATATCTCAAGGGGATGAGCTACAAGATATCTTACATGGCCTTTGAAATTGACTGTTCAGACTGTAACATATCACATACATATGGGCTTTCAGGATTACATATAAAAGGGGTCCAGATCAAAACTGAAACTGTCTGACTGAATGTGTTTTGTTCTTTCTTTCTTTCTTGTTCTTTCGTCCTACCAGAACAGATATGATGCAATTCAGTGTCACACATGAGGAACAAAAACAAAATTGGGCCATGTTTAATAGCACCTTTACCACATCTAAACTCCCTTTTAAATGATATAATTGAATGTATGTACTCAGATATAGGTAAATGATGTAGTCATATTGTCTAGATTAAATGTGATGAATTATTAACCACCTGGTACTGCTGGGTGAAGCCTGCTGGTTGAGAATCTCTTCTCCACGGCTAGCCACAGATTTCAGTAACTTCTTTTGTTCCGCCAGCTGCTCCTCAAGTTCCTTATTTTACAGAGAATAGGATATTGTTGTTCTAATACTCCAAGTACCATCATATGTGGATGTGTCCTTCTGCACTAATACAGCCTATTTACACTGATACAGTTAAGCAGAACTTAATGGTTTATCCCCACTTCTGTACCTTTTGTTTCTGCAGGGTGTCCTGGTGTTGCAGGCTGCGTGTGGTCCGGGCATGGGCAATCCAGTCCTGCATATTAGGACTTTGAGACAGACTGGAGTCTGATTCACTGGCAGATAGCACATGTACAGATCCCTGAAAAAAACCCAGGGAATACAGATCACCCAACTACACTATGCTTGTAAGGAATAAGAATGTAAAGAAAAGTAAAACTTGCACTGGCTCAATGCATTTATTCATTCTAATAAACACAACAACACAACAGCGATTACCAGAACAATTCCATTGTAATTTAAATAGGCTACTCAATTTATAAGGCACTTTTAATATGGCTATTGATGCTACAGCGATGCAAATAAATACATTAATAAATGAACAGGCATACAAGCATTAGGTACTTTTATTAGATATGGCATGTGCAGCTTGTTGTCTAATGTGCCTGTGACCACCTTGTTCGTTACTAAGCCAACCACCGGAAATGATGGTGATTGGTCAGTGAGTTTTTTTTCAGTAAATAAAGTTAGTGCAAAATTGAACAAGCAAAACAACGTTGCATTTTCACTGTCTGAAAAAGTGTGTTTAGTGTGAAATGTACCATACACAAACTCAAATTAATTACTATCTACATGCTCAGACATGAGGTGATGCACAATATAAAGTTTGGCAACAGTCGTTTACATGTTGTTGTATAATATTAATTTCCATTAATTCAACAGTTAACAAGGTGACAACATACAAACCCTAGACCTTATGGTCCACACTCCAGCGTCAAAACTGATGTAGCACAAAGTTTCCAAATGTAAAAACCAATGTCAAAAGACTGAAACCATACCTGAATATTGCTCTGTTTGTCCTGTAGCATCCGCTGCAACTCCACCAGGCTGCCCTTTAAAGTGCGCAATTTCCTGGCCAAGTGCTCAGTGTCGTCCCTTGTCTCTGGCCGGCCCTCCAGCAGCAGAGCTTCGCTTTGCAAGGAGAGCTCAGAAAGAGCTAGCACCTTCTCCTCGACCTCCAACAGTTTGTTCTGCAGCAGCAACAAGAGAGAGGCCAGCTCGAACATGATTCTGCTATCTTATATCGTGAGAACGCATGGAATTTTGCGTGCCGCTCTGGCCTCTCATGTCCTTTATCCACAACTTGAGACCTGCATGTTATTCTTAAATCTTCGCATGTCCTGCTTTTATTAAAAAAAAAATTCACAGTAACCACTACATTATGGTTTAACTTTAATAAGTAGCCAAGCCAACTAGGAATCAACACGGCTGCTTAATTACATCCTGGCTGCTTGTAACCTTTAGTCACTCCAAACATGGTAGAGCTCCAGCCCTCTCATGTGACCACTGAGCGGCAGTTTGATACAGGAATATGAAGCTAGAGCTGGCCAAATCTTTTGCCTGCACCAATCAAGGCACGGGAACCCACTAATCACCTGAAAGCCACTACAGTCACCAGTGGTAAATATACAGAGACATTTGCATAATCTGCTTAAAGCATAGGCACGTAGCCAGCTGAACGCTCTGAGGTCTTCTAGTACTGGGGTTTACATTCAGAATCCTTTTTTTTTCTACAAGGAATCACATATGCTGTAAAGTCCACTAATTTACATCAGGAAATACATTACATTATTTGTAAAATTAGGTAGGAAAATTACTGTCATCTACAGTGCACATTACCCTTCTAAAACACATCTGAATGTGCCTAGTAAATGATGATGTCACCTGGCAGTCTAAGAGCTGCTCGTTCACATCTAAATCCTGAGGGCTTGAGCCAAGAGTGTGCCGTGCGCTCAGCAGCCAACGGTCGAGCTCATCCACCTGGTTGCGGTAACGCTGTAAGACCTCCTCATGCTGCTGCAGCTCCAGACGGTCACACAGATGCTCCTAAACACACAAACGTGTATCAAACACTTCAAAAACATCACTATAATTCCAATACAGGTATGCACTGCTTGGCGTCCGCATTACGTTCAGTGAAACAGGTCACTGACCGATATGGGCGTCGACTACACATTTTTCAAATAAATTTGTGGTAATAGTTACAAATAAAAACTAAGTAAATATGAACAAATACATAAAAGATTTAATGCAATAAAGTAAAAATACAGAGCTAGGTCTGCTGGCACCCAAAAGTCAACGTTGCACTTTGTACATGTTTTAAATGCATATTTATAAATGTCCTTGCTCATAAAAGGTTCCTAAGTTTTAATGTTCGTCTAGCTGGAGGCTGGGACAGTCACTTCGTATAACAGTGACAAGAGGTGCCCCCACATTGCACATAAGAGTAAATCGTATTTATTGTATAGCGAGAACCAGCTTTAAAAAGTACCAATTTTGGTTGGAATATGACAAATGCATATCATATTTCTTGAAAGAGAGCAGTTATTGCAAAGATTAGTTTGCAGTTTTTGGTGCTAGAAAGTCAGAGAGAAAGTAACGGGAAAGTCCATTATGCAGACAGCTGACAACTGAAGAAGTTACAATTTCAATTAGTTAAAGGTTACCTCCAGAAGCTGCCGCTTTCCAGAGGCTTTCATGTGGATGGTGGCCATGCGATCAGATAGCACAGTAAGTGTTGACTGCATAGCAAGCTGTTCAGCCGTGTCAGAGTCCAGGGTGTCAGAGATTAGGTCCTCTGAGAAGTTTGACTGCAGCTCATCTATGTCAGCCTGCAGCTTCATAATGTCTTCCAGCTGATTCTGAAAGACAATCCCCCAAACACCAGAGAGACTGACTCAATAAAGTCATCACAGAAATGGCATAAATAATTTGGCTTTCTGCTACAAGGAAAGAATTAACTTTTTAAATCCAAAACATATAGAAAATATGCACAATTTATTTGGGAAACCTCTTCAACTGCTCATGAATGCATGGTTGTTGGTGCTAGACAGGCTGGTCTGAATATTTCAGAAACTGCTGATCTACTGAGATTCTCATACACAGTTATTTGTAAGATTTTTGAAGAACTGTCCAAAAAAGAAAAAAAAATATTAGCTCAGAGGGGATCTCTCACCTGATGCAGGATCATCTGTTTGTCAGGACTCAGGCCCTGCAGAGGTGCCTCATTCAGACTGGCTTCAACAGATTCCATCTTCAAAGAAATGGACTGCAAAGACCGCTGATATCTCTGCTGCTTCTCGAGAGCCTCATAGAGCGTTTTCTGCTTTTCACTGATCTGTGACAGTAAGTACATACAGAATAAATTATAACTGAGTATGGAACAGCATCAATAAATTAACCACTGCTCTCACAGACAGGCAAAGACAGTCAACATGGAGAACAAGAGGCATAATGAGTGGATAAACTGTTATGTTGCCTTCGGAGTCGACCTCAGAAGCTCATGCACCTGGAAGACTTGACCCAATGAGCTGAACAATCTGAAGGACATTGATGGAGGAAACTCTTCAATTGTGGTAGGAAGCTCAGCAAAAGCAGCAATGGGAAGTTCAAAAGAAGTCATTGCTCCATTTCTTTATCACTGCCCAGTACCACCTGGTAACGCCAGTACCTCCCATGGTGGACACCATGACCCAATAGACCAGAAACCACAGAACAAATATTAGGTATGCACCAACCACCCGCTCCCCCTCCCAGTTCCCATGAAGACTGCACCGGGTTTTGCTCTCATGCTAGCTTCATTACCCCTGTCTATAACACAGCCTGCACACCTCAGACAGTACCATGGCCCCCCCTTCACACCAGGAATCCTACATGGCATTTAGGTGAAACACTATACAGGCAAGACAAATTACCACACACACAGCAATATGAAACAAAAAAGAAAAAAAAAAAAAAAGTACAAGAACACAGGACTCAGGAGTCTAATCCTGTGGTGCCTGACACATACCACATTTTTCAGGGTCTCCCATGAGCGCTGAAGGTCATCTAGCTTAGCTACGGACTCCAGGGTTGGATCATACAGCTCTTGTATAGGAGCTCTGACGAGATTGACTCGGCTCGTGGACAACTACATACACAACAAAGTATATGTATATGAGAAATATGAAATATTCAATAATATAAGACTATTAAACTTTAACAACAGAGCAGTATAAAGGCGGAATTGAAAGGTCAAAACAATTATGTCTGAGTTATTTTTAGTGATAATTAAGTTGAAGTAAATTCGACATATAAAAAAACACGATGCGGGTACCATGCTTAGAGAGGCTTCAGTGTTAGAGATAGGAGAGGGTGGACGGCAGGAAGGATCAGAAGAGATCTCGCTATGGGTGCTTTCTTCCCCAGACTCCTCAGTGACGGGAGAGAGGAGTGTATGACTTTGAGCAGGAGTCATCTGACACAATAATAGGCAAAGAGGACAGGAAGTACTAGTCGCTTCATGTATTGTCTACACCTTCCAAAACCATATAAAGTAGCACCAGTGTATTCTTACTCACCGAGACCACAGACGTCTGTGACCGAGTGTGCTGGACCTTTGCTGCTCTGTCCAGTCCATATGCTCCTTCAGTCTGACCCTCTGCATCTCTCACAGTCAAAAGCATGGTTGCATGCTTGGCTTTAACTGTCAACATCTTACACTTTGAGTTTAGAGATGCAATCTTCTCCTGGTAGCCTTTAATTTTCTGGGCCAGTTCCTGTTAAGCAAACCCCAAACATTACAATGAACAGCAGTAATACAATGGGTCGAAATGTGAACACGGAAATGTCAGGTATAAGAGAGTCATAAGGCAATGTAGGGCTTTGATTCCCATGCTTTTTTTTATATGTTCTTCTCACCCTTACCTCATGGTGGTGTATCTGTGTCTGGAGCTCCTGGATGTTGCTGATAGGCACAGGGCGATCCTGGATTGCCCGATGAGCATCTTCCATCAATCCCTGTAAATGCTGTACCTCCTGCTCATACTGCTCATATTGGACCACTGCCTCCTTCCAGAGAGAATGCAGAACATGTAACATGTAAATTATTATGTCAATAGCAAAATCCTAGCACACAATTAGTTGCCTTCAAACAGTGTGTGTGTGTGTGTGTGTGTGTGTGTGTGTGTGTGTGTGTGTGTGTGTGTGTGTGTAGGGTTGGTGACGGTATTTTAAAAGTGTGACTCACCAAATTTCTGCTTCATATTTGCTTTAAAGCTAGGGTTATACTTGATACAACAGACACAAGGGTGCCTGTTTTTTCTTTTCTTTTTTTTTGGGGGGGGGACCATTGAGAAAAAGAAATTGGTCCAAAGTTTTCCACACTGATAAAAAACGCTGAATGGCAGCGCTAAAGGGAAACCATTTTTTCTAGGTCATTAGGTGTTAGGTCAGTAGTAAAGGTACCTGACCAAATTATGAAAACACTTCATTTTACTGTGCTACTTTTATTTTATATCTGATTTGTATATTCCGCGTGGGTAACCATGGTTTTTAATTTCTGATTTATTATCATTACTATTATTTTATGTGTGCGTATTCCAACAATCTGATCTCAAAAGGAATCTAGTAGGAGTATTGCAAATACTGACCATGGAAGAGCCCTTGTTCTCTGAAAACTCATAGTCTGTGACTAAAAGCTTCCTGACTTGTCTTAAGATGCAAGTAGATGTCAGTTTAAAGTTTTACTCATTAGTAAAAGTATTTTTCGAGTCTTTTTGATGTTTAGTGTATGATTAGCATAAAATTCTGCGACAGAACTGGTAATTCTCTTCACTCTTTGCGAGTTGGGTGGAAGTGTTGTGAGCCATCTAAGAATCAACATAGTCTACCACACTAGAAATCATTAACTTGTAAGATCTTAACTGACTAACGAGTATAAACACTGGTTTTGTGTGTTCCCTACCTGAAGAACGTTACATTGTTGGATGGCTGTGTGCTGCAGCTGACTGGCCTCCTGCTGCAGGTTAAGGGCAGTCCGGCAGATAGACAGATTGACCATCACCTCCTCTGGCACACGGAGAGCACTCTGGCTTGTCTGTACTGCATGCACCTGCTGCTTAAAGCTCTCCATGTCTGACAACAGACGCTGCACAAGAGCAAAGAAGTCTTATTGTCTTAGAACTCTTAAATATAAAAACGCACAACTCAGGAAGAATTAGTCATTAATTTATGGATTGGTGTTAGGTATTCATGCCTGCTGTTTTACTGGGGTATAAAGACTTTTGATTCTCATCTAGTGACAATTTCCAGGGCTTACTAAAGAGAAACTGTACCTGTCTCTGAGTCAGCTGTTCTTTGAGGCTCAGACGGGCAAGTTCAGGAGAGGTGAGATTGGTCTGGACCTGCTCCAAAGCCACATGCAGGGCTTTTACCTCATTCTCAAATCTTTCCATGTCCTAATAAACAGAATATTATACAAGTTGAGCAAGCATAAACTTGACACAGCTATATGCCATTAAATGTCCATCTGATCAATGTCTGTTCGCTTTTTAAGTCAGAGGTGTTAAGAATTATAATAGGAAATAATATTCTGTCTTACATGCGACTATCTAATTCACATATAAATGACAGAAGACTAGGAGGAGCAAACCCGTACGACACCTGCTGACAGACATGAGAATCGCAATGTTGAAAGCAAAAACAACATGTTGATGTTCTTTTTGTTTTTGTTATCAGTGAAATTTTACAATAGATAAGGACAAGAATGACTGTATCAAGTGGTTACACAGTGTGTTTTAATTATTATTATTGATTAAAATAAAACAGCGCTTTTTTGTTTTATTAAACACTACTAAGTAATGCTGGTAATTAGAGCTGCCATGATTAGTCGACAGCTCAGCAAGCAAATGTCCCGATGTCATACTGAACATGTCATACTGAACATGTTGGTGACGGATATGAGACCATTGTCCATAGTAGACGATGAAGGGTTTAAAAACATGATTAAACAGTTTAACCCGGATTACCATGAAAACTACCTACTTCAACACCCTGACGGAGAAGAAATATTGTGCAACTTTTGAAAAGGTCAATCTCTCTTTCTCTTTCAATTTGATTTATTGGCATGAATGTATTAACACAATATTGCCAATGAAACAACAATACAGTAAAATAAATAAATAAATAATTTAATAAACAAGCAACATTCAAAGACACAAGAACTAAAAGATCATAGATCTCTCTCGCTCTCTCGCGCACACACACACGCACGCGCACACGCACACCCGCGCACACCCGCACGCGCACACGCACGCACGCACGCACGCACGCGCAATTAAGAATATCACAAATTTCATGATGAAATAATATTAAGAGCTTGCTGACTGAGCAACTAATACATTATTTCTGGTTAAGTTACGTGATGGTTTTTTTTTAAAAACAGATGTTTAATGTTTGTTATTTAACCTACTTAACTAACTGGATTATTGAATTGATAAATACATTTAACGCTTGATGCATAAACTGACATTTATGCATCTTCTTCATTTTGCTTACTATTACAAATCATCTCATGTCTTTAAGGTAAAGGAGACCCTCAGGGGTGTCAAAGGTGTCCTTGGTGTGTCTTGCCATTTCCTGCATGAAGATTGGAAGATGAAGACCTTAAATCTTTCTACCATGTCTCCTGAGGAGAGGCATACTGGTGTAAATATAATGACATGGATGGAAGAGGTTTTAACAAAGTATGACATCTTGCCGACCAAAATAAAAGCAGTGGTACACGACCAATATGGTGGCAGCAATGCGACTGCTTGAAGACAAACGTGGATGGGCCTCTATCCGCTGTGCTGGACACACACTCCAGCTTATAGTCAACACTGCTCTCAAAGAAACCACTTTAAGAAGCACTTTAAGAGAAGTGAGCTGGCTAGTACAAAGCTAAAGATGAAACAGGAGCAAATGAATGTTAAGACAAATGCACTGATCCATGATGTCAGCACAAGATGGAATAGTACATTCCACATGATAGAGAGACTCCTTGAACAGCGCTGGCCTGTCACTGTCACTCTTTCAGATCCCGAGGTAACTCTGAGGAAGAAACACTACTTCGTCTTGAAGCCAGAGCAGTGGAGCTGTTTGAAGAACTGAAGCAAGGGTTGGCACCTTTTGAGACTGCTACTGTTTACCTTAGTGGATAGCAGTACACAAACATGTCTTCCACAGGTGGTCAAAGGGCTGACACAGGCAGTACACTAAAGCCAATTTGAGACAAGCTTAGGAAAGCATTTCATTACCAATGTAGAAAGAGGAATAACACAGAGATGGGGGAGTCTTTCCACCATTTCAGCAGACAAAGACAATCCAGTTATTATTGCAGCTGCTTTGGACCCCACATACAGAAAGCTGAAGTTTTTGACTCCTGAACATGGCATCAGACTGCAGGGGAGTGTTGCAGTCCTTCTTGTAAAATAAGCAAAAACAACTGGGACACAGGATGCAAAACTGCAGAGGGCCAATAGTTTAGATAGAAAGAGTGTCCTCCTTCAATCTGACACGGACAGTCGAAGTGAAAATGAGGTTGGAGAATCTGAGGAGTACCGAAAGGTCCAAGTTGTGATAAGTGAAGTTTGGTTGTAATTTGGAGAGGCCCCACTCTCTAAAAAGGCTGATCCTCTCCAATGGTGGAGTGAAAATGAGGGGCGTTTCCCCACGCTGTCACACTATCTAAATCCTTTCTGAGCATCCCTGCAACCTCCACCCCATCAGAGCGGATTTTCTTTGCAGCAGAGAACATCTGCTCTCAAAAGAGAGCAAGCCTTTCTCCAAGACACGTGGAAATGCTTACTTTCCTGGCTATTAACAAGAGCCTTGTGGAGTTTGAGATTGTATAGTCAGAGTGTAGTCATTTGAAATGAAAGAAAGACAAACGTTAAAAAAAAAAAAAAAAAAATCTTTATTAACGTGTTTATTTTTGTGTTGTTTAAACCAGTGCCTTATTCTTATTTTACACAGTTGTTTACACTTTATGCTAAACAGTTACATAATTGTTTGTTGTTTCATTAAAGGTTTAATGAACTATGATTTTAATTGTTTTTATTTTTAGTTAGCATATAGCTGAAATCTAATGAGGGTTATATAATAGCAGCTGCATTCTAGTGCGATAATCTTTATGTTTTATATTCAATTAACGGATGATCCGATTTCATTTTTTTTTTAAAAATCGGTGATTAGTTGACTATGAAAATAATCGTTTGTGGCAGCCCTACTGGTAATATCCAGTCAATTTCCATTTCGGTTTTACAAGACCGAATGCAGATGTTAAACAGCTAGGACCTATACTTAACTTACAGGTTAATATTTGAGCTGACATTTAGGTACGTGTTGCTAAAAATCTGATCACATATGTGGTCCCATCAGGTTATGAGATCTAAGGAATCCTGATCAGAGAACAGTATGCATCACATGTAGCCATAGTGGATTTAACCAGGCATCGTTTGAATTGTAGCGTTACCTTCTCTTGGTACTCCAGCTTTCTCCCACATTCCATAAACATGCATCGTGTGTTAATTGATGCTCCCAAAGCGTCCTTAGTGTGTGTATGAATGAATGTGCCCTGTGATGAATTGGCTCCCTATCTAGGGTTGTTTCTGTCTTGTACCCTGCAAAACGCCAGCTTTCCCGAAACCCTCACTGGGGTTTTGAATAAATGTCCTTGAACTGTAGGAGGAAAAAGGAGTACTCAGAGAAAGCCCACATAGACATGGGGAGGACATGCAGACACACAGAAAGGACCCAGATCGCACCACCCTTGGATCAAACCCAGGACCTTTTCGTTGCGAGGCGACAGTGCTACCCACCTAGCCATGGTGCCTAATCTAATGAGTATGGATTTTATATGAGCTACATATACAACTTATCAGTATTATTACACAGATCAGTATTAATACTGTACGGTACTAAACTACTTAAGTACATAGTTACCTGGTCAGAGACTGAAATGCAGTACTGTACTGTACGTAGTATTTAGGCAGTACCAGAACAATACCCCACTAGATTATACAGTATATAATATAGCTTTTGCAGTGTAAGACACAATTTCACTGTGCGCATCATGGACGTTAAATGACACATACCTGCATACCGTTTGTGTGTGATTATAATGAACAAACCTAACGTCACAGCATCCTACCTCAGCAGCATCCTGTAGACTCTGCAGACGAGACCTGATGGACTGCTCCAGTTCCTCTGTGTGGCGACTCAGTTCAGTTACCTGCTGGTTCAAAGCTTCCACCTGCAGACACTCGGACAACAGTTCCACCTTCTCCTGCATGGCTTCCAGATCACCGTGGAGCTCTGTTGATTCATGCAACACAGACTACCCAGACAAGAACACACATTACCCGCCTAAACATACATTCCAATGATCTATATAACTATGCGTTATCTGTCTGCCACTCACATTCAAAAGGCTTATGTATTACTCTTGCTGTGTGATGTAGCCCACCTGATACATTCTGATCTGCTCCTGCAACTGCGAGGCAGAATTCCAGATGACGTTGGCCTTAACCAAACTTCTGGCTCGCTCTGTCCACTTCATTATAAACTCCAGCATCTCGTTGTACTCATCAAACTGTGTATCAGCCTGACAAGAAGAGCAGCACATACACTGTGTTAATCCATTTCTACCCTTTATAAACCTCATTATTTCTTCAGTCGTTGGACAGTTTTATCACTTATATAAAAGCACTCTATACAGGGTAAGTCAAAAGTCACAGGACACCCTTTTATTTCAAAAACAAATGGAAAAATTACTCTGGAACATTGGCACCATCTTGAAAGCCACCATATTGGATCAAGGGATCAAGTTTTTCCATTGGGAAAGGAGGTCAAGTAGCATATCAAAGATACCAGAATCCCCTCAGAAATCGATTGCCACAATCCGATTTTCAGATGTCTTCAATATATGTTTCAATAGCTCTTCAAATTCAACAGTTCTCAAGAAAAAAAAATTTGTTGTCCCAAATAACTGAAGATGAAACTTTCTGAAGTCTGGACAATGCAGCTGCTGTATCATAGCAACAGACTTCAACAACCAACACCCAGAAAGTTAACCAATTTCAAACAGCACTGTTGCATCCCTCATGGCCCAATTCCGAGAAACTGGGGGTGTGGACAATGAGCCACAGAACCCACACAGGTCCAGCATAGATCAGGCCCTTTTTTTTTTTGGTTGATCATTTTTAGCACTGCAGAGACACTAATTTAATGGTGATGGTGGTGTCTTTTGCTGGTGTTATTGGATCAGACTATAGTGTACAGGGTATAGGGCCGTAACAAATGATGTAGAGAAACAGATGGACTGAAGTCTGTAATTGTAGAACTACAGCATGTATGTATAATGAAAGTAGTACTTATAAAATGGAGTTTAGAAACGAGGAAGTTGAACTAATAAATTAATTAATAAATGTATTTTCAGTTGAGTCCTTTACGAATGCAAACGTACAGAATGATCCTCACCAAAACCCATATATGTCCTCCCAAAGGTTCACATGAAACACCTATGCAAAGGAGTTTTCGATTTAGAGTAATCGATTAACCTAACATGCATGTCTTTCTACTGTGGGAGGAAACTGAAGAACCTGGAGTAAACCCACGCAGACACAGGAAAGACATGCCGTCTCCACACAGAAAGGAGCCAGGCCACTCCACCCTAGAACTGAACCCAGGACCTTCTTGCTGTGAAGCAGCGATGCTACCCACCGGGCCACCATACCGCCCGTAGAGTAGATGTAAACATACTGATAGTTGAAGCACTTTACACCAATCAGGCATAACATTAAAACCACCTGCCTATTACTGTGAAGCTCCAACTTGTGCCACAAGTGGCTTTGAACTGTTGATGTATGGACTACACAAAACCTCCAAAGCTGTTCTGTGATATCTGGCACCAAAACAATGCCATTTCCAAGTCCTGAAGGTGTGAGGTGGGGCCCCCACAGGTTGGACTTGCTTGTCCGGCACGTCCTACAGAAGACCATGTGAACACCGCTGCGAATACTGTTGCCTAGAGCATCACAACGTCAATGTTTTTTACTTTATCTGTCAATGGTTTTAATGTTGTGGCTGACTGGTTTATTGTTCCATTACTAGTATCATTTCTAAACTATATGGATACCTACCTTCTTCAGCCAGACTGTTCTATACTCTGCTAAGTGGACACTGTGGTGGTGGATCTCTCCTAACTTTGTAATGGCATCACTGAGTTGTTTGGCGAGGAGTGGATTACGCCGACCAAGGTCCTGCACGGCAGCAACCAGTTCAGCAAGCTTCCTACCACAGCTTTCCAGCTCATCACAATATCCCTATGTAACGGAAGAATGAAAAAAAAAAAAGGGGAAACGTCAACACCGCTCACCAAGATCTGCAAAAATCATGAAAGTATAGAATCAAGTCCCGGCATTTGCCGGCAATATTTTTGGCCATGGTAGCACAGTGATGAAGGCAGTGGATTACTGACCAAAAGGTCCAGGATAGGACCAAAAGTCTCAGCACTGCCAAGCGTTTGTCTGGTCTATAAACATTGCCCTTAACTCATGATTGCTTTTACTGAACCTTGGTTGTAGTTATAATTCACACAGGATAACAGAATCTGCTGAATTGTGTAAATGAAAGAATAAACATGCAGCATTTATTGTGAACATACCCGAGTGTCTTCCTTTGCTTGATGAATGTCTGTGGCCTTCTGTTTAAGTGTTGCAGAAATAGTCTTCAGTTTTTCAGAAACATCATGGATCCGGGAACTGAATTCTTCTTTGATAATCCTAGTTTTCTGAATGTCTCTTTCCTTGGCTTGGAGCTTTGGTAATAAGATCAGATCAGACCATACAAATAATTCGTACTGCTCTGTAGAGTAAAAGCTTCTAGAGACTGATTACATACCTGATCTTCAATTGAACCCAGGGCCAAAGCAACCTCAGCTAGTTGCATGGAGATTTCTGAGGGTAGGATGGTGTACAGGTCCAGGTACTTGCTCTGCTGTTGCTCTGCAATCTTATCTACGTTCTGACGATGAGTGATCAGTTCTCCATGCATTACCTAGACAAAATTAAAATATTTCAGATAAGTACAAGGTTTAAATACTTTGGGAACTTTCACACTAATTCATTCAAACATTCATTGCATGCGAGTCTTGAGCACCAATAGTCTTATCTTCAGTTTGTGCATTGTCCCTCCTCAAATCATTGTTGGTACTCACGACCACAGACTGGGAACAAGTAGGGGTGTGTTTTATATACATGTATTGACTTAGATAATATATTACTTGTTGTTTTAACAACGTTTGAGCTGACATTGTCAGTTCAAGTATGTCGAGTTCGAGTATGTCCCCTTCTTTTGCAAAAAAAAAAACAAACAAACAAACAAACAAAAAAAACATGCCTTTGGACTTCACATATACAATGTGTTATTTAGTCGGTATATAGTCATATAGTTTGCTCAAAAGACACCAATCAGCAGACAGCTCGATTCGCAAAATAACCACCATGCAGAGTATGAGTATTATAACAAACTTGAGGAGTCAATTGTCCATGGCAGGCTTAAACCAGCCAAAACGCTACTACAAAAACACATATCAGTGACATCGCTATACAAAAAAGTGCATTATGACAAAAAAGCAACAGATAAGCAGACACAATGCGAATATGGCCCCCAATTACATTACGAAATATGAGGTGCCAGTTAAGACGGCTAAGAGAGACGGGTTCAAACAACTTCGGAATACGTTAGACCCAAAATATACACTGCCAAAATAAAATCTAATCATAGCTGATGGGTGTATACTGTAAGCTGTAAAGCGGGTTTAATGACTATGAAACTTTCAGGATGTGTCCCAACAACAAAACCTTAAGCTAATCAGTCACCTCTAGCTCTTGTGTGAGTGTGTCCAAATCAGCAGTGGGATTGAGCAAGAGCTCTCTTGAATCTTGAATCCAGCTCTTGACCAAGCTCAACTCTCTCTCTACCTCTTCTCTATCTTTCAATTCTTGCTGAACAGAGGTTTTACCCGTCTTGGACTTTTGAAGGAGGCTGGAAAAAAGAAAGAACCAACCAATACATAAGAGTACACGGAAAGAATGATCAACTTATAGACAACCCAAAAAAAAAGAAAAAAAAAAAAAGGTCTACCCTGGTCACACACGTTACCTCTCAAATTGATCTTGGACAGATTTGATCTCCTTTAGACTAGGTAGCTGGTCAAGGTCCATGGTTGGCACCGATACCTCAACATTATGCAATAAGCCGAGGGCATACTGACGAAGCAGTGTGAGAGACGACAGTTCCCTCTCCAAGTCCTGAGTAACTAGTTCATGCTGCTCCAGATGAGACTGCAGAGTGGCTTTGGAGGCTTTTTCTACAGCCGATTCAGGAACACGGTTCCTTAGCTCCTCTGCCACAGACCTTACTTTCACCATCTGAAACAGCGGACTTATGGTAAGGTTTCGATTCAGTACAATATGTACATGCATAGTGTGTGCCTGTTCTGCATACTGCGAATAAGATCACCTTCTCCCTAAATGTTCTCCATTCATGGGCAGTGTCCTCCAGAACACGCTCCTGCCCTCGAGCCATGCTTCGTAGCCTAGTCCAGCGCTGCCACACTGTAGTCATAGAGCGGCTTATGGTGGCTTTGCTGGTATCGCTACAGATCAGCTCGAGCTGAGACGCTTGTTCTTCCAGACCTGTTAGCTTCTCCTGGAATCCATTTACCATGGAAACTAACGACTGCAAAATAAAATAAATCATTAAATAGGAGATACCATAATACAAGATTAGACTAGACAATCAAGTTGTTTTAACAGGGTCACTACCTTGTGACTTTTGAGTTTCTCCTCGGCCTCCTGTATAGTTGCAGCCTTGGCTGTAGAAAATTCAGTCAGTTTCTTCTCTGCTTCATTCATCAACTCAATTACTGTCTGCCTGGCCTCTTGGTAGGATTTCCATTGTACTACACAGCTGAAAGTCAAGGTCATATTTATTTCTACAGAGCATTGTCTGAAAACAGCTTTACAATTATCCATGGCCAATCCCTAATTGAGCAAGCCTAGGACCACAGTGGATAGGAAAAAGTCAGAGGAAGAAACCTTGGGAGGACAAAGACTCAAAAAGGGATCCATCCTCCTTGGGTGACCTACATTTTGTATGCAAGAAGTAATCCAAGTTACCTAATTAACAGGATTTATAGTAACCATTAAAACATATGTAAGTTATTAAACATGTTATATCTATATATCAGTCAGTAAGGGAAAAAACCTACTCACTCAGTAGACCCTATGGTGCCTCATCCAGTCTGTACCTCTGCCTGCACCCAGTGAATAATTAAGGTAGGCTTTAGAAACTCTGACCCTGACCGGGATGCTGTAAGGGGTGTTAAAGTGGTCTAATATGTAAGCCCACTTCTATAGATACCTGCTGCAGGAACCAATCGACACGGCTAATCGTGTCTGCATGTGATGCCTTACAGCTGGGTCTGACACTAGGGGTTGCTAGACTAGTCGTTAAAAAACAGTCGACCGGTCAAGTTTTTGTTCTTATTTTAAGTTTTTCCAACGGTGGATGCAGTTCAAAGCTGATTCACAACAGCAAATAATGCATCAAATAGTATTTGAAATAACAGACCTACATGGTAAAATTCTAGCTTCTGTGTTTCCATAGGCTACACTTTTAAAGGCAACAATTAAGAAATGGGCAAAATAATACACACGTGCCGTGCTTAATTTGAGCCAGACCCTGCCAGAACAAGATCCGGTGTTACACCGGTGTTTACCAAATGCATTTCTGCATTTTTATATATAAGGCCAGACTTTTTTATTGCTTGTTTCACGGATCCGCCGACGCTTCATATTTGAAGTATACAAAAAAAAAAAACATTTTTCTTTGGTCTTTCTCGGATCTGAGCAGCACCAATAGTTCAAATTAAAAAAGGTGGAGAGTCAACCGCTTTCTTCTGTTCATTTCATTTTTTCCCAGATTCACTTTAATTTAATTGTAGGTTAAGTACATTTTATTTGAAATGTATTTTTATTTCTTCCTCCTTTCTTGTATTGATTCCACATAGTTCTCCAGAAATTGAAAAGTGCTGAAAAATAAAGTTTTATTTTTTCTCCTTAGTAGATTCTTAAGTAGGGACATCTGAGGACCAAGCAATCAAAAATGTCTGGCGTAAAATAAAATGAAAAAAGGCCATATTAATAAATACATATTGCTTAAATGGTACTTATTTATGTGTAATCGTGCTGTGCACAAACATGACATGTGAGCTCGCAGATGACAAGGCTTGGAAATGGTGAAAAGAGTGATAACTGATAGTTAGTTCATTAATATAGACATTCTGTTTTGAAGGCTACTGCATTACGTGTCGTAACATGAGCACTGTTGTGTTTAAATACGTTCAGGAATCTTTTCAATCAATGCCCACTTGCCGAATGGCATTTTAATGTAGACTTGGACTCATATTTTCGAAAGTATTTCCAAACTGCTAAAGTTTGATTGGCACTGTGTTTCTCACTCTGACTATTCTATAATCAACTCCTAATGCACACATGACTTGGTTCTGTCTATGAGAGGGTAGGCAGGTTGATGGATTATCCCATAGCACTGAAAATCCCTATCTAGCCCTAGAGACCAGTCCAAGCCAACCTGTATTTTGAGTTATGCAGACAAATTCAATCTGATCAGTGGCAGAAACCCAAGAAAACAAATAAATGTCTAATGCTTTGTACCTGTTTAAGACATCCTGATGACATTGTAGCTTGTCTCGGACTTCAACTCCTCTTTGCTGAGCAGACTCCACACTTAGTCTCAGCTGTTCTTTAGATGTGGGGTTTACTAGATTCTCTAATTGGGGTGGGAGTGCCTTGAGTTCCTGAAGCACACCCAGGAAATCTTGCTCAGTTGCCATGATATCTTCTTGTTGTCGAAGGCACTCTTCATAGTTCTCTACATCCACGCCTAGACTGGCCTGCTGCAAAAAGCCTACAGCATCTTCAAGCCACTCGCACGCTGCCTGCATCCTCGAATGGTACTTCTGACACAAGGCCAGGGCCTGTTCTAGTGTGATCTGAAAGTAAAAAAGTGAAATTAAAAATAAACTAGCACTGTCCGGATATTCTAATATTTTAATGTGTTAATCATAAATACACACCAAAAATTATGCTTGCTAAAAAAAATAAGAGTTTTTTTTTTTCTGCAAAATGCATTCCACAGTTAAATAAGTAAGCAATAAAAACATGCATTTATCACAGCTGTAAACAGCTGGCCAACTCAAAAGCCAATTAATGCTGTGGATCAACAAGTAGAGGCAAAAGTTGGAGTTTAATACCACTTGTATCATTGACACATTTTACTTATCATTTGCAGGCAATGTTTTTTATGAAAATGCCCCTTGTATTTTCATTATAGTAGCCTAAAAAAAATTACCATGTGACTATGGTAATGTCAGTTAAATGTCCATTTCAGTCAATGACTACTAGAATGTAATGCTGACGTTAAACAATGAATATCAACACTTCAATCATTGAAACAACACTATTTTTTTTTTTATCACAACGGTCTATCTATAACATTGCAACCTATCTAGCAAAACCCCGCCACAGCATCACATTCAAAACACACAAAAAAATAAATATAATAAATAAAATACATTTTCTGTCCCAGATGAGTGAAAAAAGTTAACAAGGAATCGGCCAAGTTCATTTACTGCGCTTACCCATTTTTTTTTACCTATAAGCTAATATTACTCTATATAGTGTTAAGTAAAAATGTACTTAAGTGTTAAGAGTAGTGGTAGAAAAATAAACTGCTCATAAACACAGAACATTCAAAATGAAATATACCCTAATGAAATATCAACATTTTTTTGTGAGCAATGTATTATCTTTAACTTTGACAGCCATAAACTAATCAAAAAAAAGAAAAGAAAAAAAAAACCAATCAAACAAAAGTTTAAAATGTTAGGTTCAAAAAGTTACGCTTGCCTGCTTCGAGCTTAGGGCTAGTTGCACATCAGCCTCCAGCTTTGCCATTTCTTGCAGACTAGAATCCACGTGAGCTGGGACAAGTTCATTAGCACTGGTATACTTGTGTTTTTCCATGGTGCTCAGTGCGGCCACAATCCTGAGTCGGGACTGTACCTCCTCCTGCATGATTTGCTGCTTTCGGATTTCTTCTTGAACCTTTTCTACTTTAACATCCACAGTCACCGCACAGCCCAGCTCATCTTTAATCTGCTGCAGCCAAGTCAAAGTCCGATTTACTTCAGTCTCAAAGTCCTTGCTCTGCACAAATCTGTTTTCACACTCCACTATCAGTTCCCCCACAGCTAACTGCAAAGACTGGAGTTCCTCCTGCCAGGATATCACGCGCTGTTTGGAGGCCTCATGGGCAGCTGGGTCCATGTGCGAGGCAAGGTTACCCATCTGCTCCATGAGTCTGGAGAGGTGACAGCTTGCTCCCTGAAGACTGGCAGCCAAGGCATGATAATTCTTCAGCCTCTCCTCAGCAGACTGAGTCTCGGCATTAACTTTGACAAGTTGCTCCTTAGTGGCCTTCAGCTCTGAGTCAACTTGCATGGCCATGGCTTGGTGGTCTTCAAACGACTCCAAAGTGTCATCGAGGTGTTCGACCTTTTGCTCGATTAGCCTCTTCAGGCCATTATAGAGACTGACCAGTCGAGTCATTTCCTCAGGTTGCCAGGGTTGACCAGTGCTGCGAAAGCCCTCTTTTTTTTGATTGAGTTCGCTAACTGCCAGGCCGAGGTTCGTCAAATCCTCAAGCAATACTTTGTAATCCTGCTGCAAACTGATGACTTGCTCTGTCTGCAGACCAACAGGTTGAGTGCCAAGGTTATGGAACTGTTCCTCAAGCTCTTTTAATGCTCTGCAAGTCACATCTATGAAAGAGCAGTACTCCTGGCGTGCGAGAATGGCCTGCTGTATTTTCTCCTGTTTTTCCTTTGCTAGTGCCAAGACATTGTTATACTGTTGTGGAAGGCCATTAAGTTTCTCATCCAAGTAGCAGTGGTCAATTTCATTCAGAGTTCCCAATATATCCTGACCTGCTCTCTGAACAATAAGCAATAGGTTTTCATATTCTGCTGCTTGATCTAATATTTGCTGATATTTTGCAAGCTGCAACTTTAGTTCTGCATCCCCATTCATCAGGTTTATTTCAGGAAACGTTACAATATCTGCTTGTTTCAACCACTGGCATATCTTCTCCAGATCTGCTTTAAAGTATTTCCTAGTTACCAATACTTTTTCCAGCTCATGTAGTCTCTGATTACACTTCTGCAAAGCTATCTCAAAGATATTCTGCAATTCATGGAGCTCGTTAAGCATCTCAGCCTTTTCGTCCTCAGAGGCATCTTTCATTAGATCTCTGCCTTGAGACCACAAGGAGGTTAGCTCACTTTGGTAAGCTCTCAAGCTGCTTTGGATGTTCCTGCAGGTCCTAACTTGTTTAGTCAGATCATCTGGCAAAAGAGCTATGTAGTCATCAGCATGGGCTTTTTTCTCATTCTGTTGAACCCATGTTATAGCCTGACTGACAGCATGCAAGAACTGGGTCCTCTCCGTGAAAGCCTTGCTGAGGTTTTTCTTTCGCTGGGCCACTTTGATACTCAACGTTTCGATCTCTGCCTGGGTCTCTGACAGGAGCTTCTGCAGTCGCTGTCTTTCATTCAGTCCCAGATGTGTTAACACCCTGTCAGCATCACTCATGGCCTGAGACAGCAGCAGCTGCTTTGCCTCAAGTTCACTGCAGATACTGAGATGGTCAAACAGGAAGCTTTGTGCCACCTCTGGTGGGGGGCTCATTTTCATAGCCTCAGACAGAGCAGGCTGTTGCTCCTCAGCCCATTCTCTTGCCTCTTTCAGTCGCGCTTCAACCTGGGTCATGTCCTTAAGAGTCTGGATGGAGCCCTGGATCTTTCTCTCAATTAGACTCTCCAGATGGGTCCATCGCTGCTCAAAGTGGCTGGTCTGTTCTTTCACTAACTCTTTGTCATCCAGATTTAAGTGATACATCACCTTCTGCTTCTGGTCTTTAAGGTCTTCGAGTGTGCCCTTTTTCTCTTGAAGGACAACAGAAAGCTTTTTGAGAGCCTCCAGATGTTCAGATGAGCTCTCAGCGTCAGTTCTAAACAGTAATTTTGTGCAAAGTTGAGTTAAGATGGTATTTTTTTTTAAGTACAATTGTAGATTCGTATTATTTATCAGTAGGCACAACCAAACAATAGCGTTTTCAAAACTTTCATTTAGACCTTACCTGGCTAAGTTGTCCCACTCTTTGGAAACCTGCTCAAACAGAGCTTCCAAAGCACTAATGCATTCATGGTAATCTCTTGTTCTCAGGAGATCCTTTTCCCTTTGAGCCTGCAGCTGGTTGGCATGATGACACAGTTCTAGCCATGCATGACTCAGTCGATTGAGCTCTGCATGTTCTGGAGATGCTTGGCCTTCTGTAAGCTTACTCACATATTCGGTCATATTCGTCAAAGTCACTTGCCTGCTTTGCAGATGATGACTGAATTCCTATAATATATTAGAAAAAAGAATAAATCAAATTGTTAGGTTATTACCTGGTGTGTATTTAAGATATAGTTAAGAGGTAAAGTGACGCATTTTCAATATATAGGCAGTCACTATGTTACAGTGAGGATCCATCAGATGTTGACTGTATAGCCAACTGAGGAGTTTAATACGTACTATCATAGCAGAGTGTATATTTAACTACATTAAACTACACTTGGGAAAATCATTAACATAAAACTTACTGACACGACCAAGGCTTTTCCTCACTCATGCCACACACATGTGCGTGTTGCACATCAACAATGAGGTAAACGAAACACGGAATGCGTGTCTGTGTGTGCCACGTTGGAGGTGTCCTGTATGCAGGCAATGCAGGTGTTACCACCTAAGCCTCTTCTTCATTATTAACTCCATTTGCGATTCATTACTCAGCCCTTTGCGACTACTGGCTTTGAGTTTAGCTTTTCTTCTGTTACTTCCGTGTAATGTTAATTAGGAATAAGTCAATCTGCTAATGAGTTCCGTGGTTTTGTCATTCACTGCACACATTCACTCTGTGTGCACTGTGTTCTCGCCCGTCCTCTGCTGTCTTAATTTGTGCACCTTACTGACAGGAAGGTGACAGGTGCGGGTAAAGGCAAAATGTCATACAGAATGTCATATATCTCTGTGTGTCTAAGCTGCATTCAAAAACACTCATTCAGTGCAAAATGTGATTAATTGAGGCCATTTTTAGCTTGCCGTTTTTATAATGGGTTGGTTGTTCTCATAGGAGGAAGTGGGATTGAAATACCTCACACATAACAGGGGAAATTCACTGGAAGATACTGCACGTTCTGAATACGTGTACATTTTTACTAGAGATCAAATTTGAGTATTTGAGCACAGTGGACAGAATTCAGAGAAACGTTTTCCTATTTGTTTGTTTGTCTCCTACAGAATAAATGAAAGGCTGTCATCTACTGCTATTTTTTTATTTAGTGCCACCAGAGACAGTGTATTTATATGAGTTGTTTAATTGAAGTTTAGAAAATCTGTCTCTCGTTTTATTATTAGTTTTTAAGTTGTAAAAAATGTGATATCAGCCGCCGGTCGCCCTGGTAATTAGCAGTTAAAAGCCTGTATCAGACACAGATTTGTGAATTACCTAATGACTGAGTAACTAATCTGCATGTTATCTATCTAAAGTATATATGGAAGTTCTTACTTTAGCCTGATCCAGCATGTTCAGAGCGATCTTGGGCTCCAGTTCAGCAGGCCTTCTGGAGAGGATTTGTAGTTGCTGTTCCAAATCCTGGAAATGTGTTACTAGCTCCTGCTTTTGTTCCTTAATCTCCCTCCAGCTTTCTGACAGTTGTTGAGCTCTGGTCATCTTCTCTTCAATCTGTGGCATTGCATTTGGTGGCACCAATATGGGAATCAGATTAGACTAAGATACAAAATTATATATATATATATATACACTCAAACTCACCAGGGTTTTGATCTGCTGGATCCTTGCAGCAGATGCTTTCACAGCTTCATCAGATAGGTCACATACTGAGCAAACAAGATCAAGATAGGTGCTAGCCTGTTCCTGCAGAGCCCTAAAGTGCTTCACCTGCAAATAAAAACTATCCATTACTAATTGTCCATTAGATGATATATTACTTTATTACAACACAAAAACCCATTTTTTTCTGGGACTATGCAAATATTTAACTGACCTGTTTTAGTGCCTCCTGAAGCCCAAACGGGGTCTGTGAATGTAACTGAATCTCATCACAGACAGTGGACAGCCAGGTCTCACATTGCTGCAGCGTGTCCTGATGACTAACATGCTTCTGTAGCTCCCGGTCAAGACTCTGGTACACCTAAACCAAAAGCCCAACATTCAGTTCATTATAATTGTATTATCACCTGGGAATTAAGCCTTGAAGAGGAGATATTTCCCACAAGTTAATACCGTTTCCTGGGATCTCACTGATACTTATGTGAAATGTTTTGGTCAAAATACTACAAGGATCAAGGAGCACTAGGCTAAGGGAAAATGTGCTCCCTTGTGCTCCCATGTGCGTTTGCCATCATCTTCCACTTTAACAAGGTACAATTAAGAAATTCTGGGTTAAGGGTCTTGCTTAAGGTCCCACAAGCAGCAGGTTGGCAGTACTTGGACCTTCTGGTCAACAGTCCAGTGCCTTAATTGGTCAACTCTTTTGATACAGTTCAGTAATAAGTTCAACAGGGTAGTTTAGAGGAGACTTGATTAGTCAGAGATACTGTATTAAATGGACTGGTGCATTACTGGAAAAAAGAGAGAAAGAAGGCATGAAGATACTGACCCGTTGAGCTGTGCTGCAGATAGCGGAATAGCTGTCTTTGGTTCCTTGCTGGTGAGCCTGAATCTGCTGGCTGATCTTGGCCTGAACTTGCTCTGAGCAGTGACCGACAAGACAATCTCCTTTGGCCTTCAGACTTGCCAAACGCTCTTCAAAGCTGGCTATCTCCTCCATTATTGCCTGGGATTTAAACAGGTATACTCGTATGTTAAAATCCAGTTTCCTCAAGAAGACTTCTTCAAGGTTATTACTTCCCCATAGCCATACATACATTCAGGTTAATTATTATTCTGTCACACACTAAATAATAAAAATGGTGTCAATCTGCTACCTGTAATTACATGGCACCCATTGTTGTGGAGTAAATCATTTAATTCAGATTTACCCTGGACGGCTCAGGTTTACAAACCTATAGCTATAGAAATGTGATTAAGTGCCTTTCAAATAGCAATATATTCATTTATTAAATTAAACAATCACATTTCTATTTGATTTCTAATGACTGTATTGCCATATAAACCACTACCCTGATATACTGTATAAAATCTGTCCAGCATGAGAGAGGATTTTGGCCACACCCACCCACCTCTACATCATTATGCCATCATCAACAATAACACGTAGAAATGAACATTAATGAAACAAACTTTTTGTCGTGCTAGTTGCTGCGTGGCCGTCTCAAGACTGCCGCTTTGCATAGAATCCGATGTGACCAATCTGCTAGACATCTGTAACAGCCATTTCTCCACCTCCTGAAGTTCACTGTTATAGTCCTCATGCTCTTTCACCCCCTCCATCAGCTTCTGTACATAAGCCTGGAAACAACACAACATCACTTACACTCTCCGATAGTCACATTCGTGTGATGTTTATCGTATGGACAACAACTTCAGAACTACTGTATGATACATGACCGCTGGATCTCCCATGTTGCACCTACGAGAGCAGTTACGGAAACATAATCCATAACCTTATTTATTGTCCGTCATAGAAATACCTTAATTGTGTTGCATAGGTCTTGGTAATCATTTTGCAGCTTGGTCATATTCTCACTAATAACAGGGTCACGGATAATTTCAATCAAAGCTTCTCCTTTTTCGACGACAGACTTCACAGCTGGCTCATGAGACTGCACTGTTTGCAGGATTGTCTGTGAAAAGACAAATGTTTCAATAACACCAGTGTTGAATAAGAACGTATGTGGTCTGTGCTAATCTGTGAAATAATACATTTATATAATAATACAAATGTAGGGTTAAACAAAAGCGGAAATTGGTTCTAGTAAGAAATGCACTAGAAAGTACAATGATAAATCTGATTACAAGCAATTATGGGGCTTCAAAGAAAAAGTGAAATGCACATCCACACACATACAAATCCAGCCTTATTCCATTTAACTCACCTTGTACTTGGCTAACTGTGCCTTTTTTTGGTAGAGTTCAGCTTTAAGTTCCAGCGCAGAAGTCAGAAGTGATTTGGTTTCCATAAGCCACTGGCTCTGAGCCTTACATTTGTCCAGAAAGTCTTTAGCGAGCTGAATACACTTCTCCTGAGCACTGATCTCAGCTCGCAGAGCTGCCATAAGGCCGTCCAGCTGGGAGAGACGACCATTGATCTCCACCTTAAGTTGATCTGCCTCTGACTCCTCCAAGAAAGTCATAGCCCTTTCAGTCTTCTCCCGCATGTTCTTAAGGAAAGTGTGACCAAGCTCCATGTCACCCTGTAGAGCCTGAGAACATCAGAATACATTACTAAAGTCATTAGGAATGCTGGATTACCTGTTATGGGTTTTTAAAAATTACCAATGCCAATATTCGCAACTAATAACTGAGATACAAAACTTGGTAACTTAAATGAACATGTGCTAAAATTATAAACACATATCTGTTTGTAAATTTGTTTGTTTGGATTTATTTAAATATCACGATCAGCATCAGTGGTCATTTTAATGACAGACATGCAAGGTTACAGCGACACTTATGCTTACATGGAAACTAGTCATATCCAAACACTCCAGGCAGCTGAACTGTTTTTGAATAGCAGTGTCATGAACACAGCTACCATCTGATCCAGATTATCTCCAGCCACCAATGGCATTGATCGACCCAATTCTTCTGCTGGCGTATTAATTGGCCGACCACTATTTCATAGTGTACTACTAAATACAGTAACACTACAATTTGCCCAAACACTAAGCACCAATCTGTAAATGTTACCAAATTCTATATTCAATTCTAGACATACCTCCAGTTTTTTCATTTTCCTTTCCATGGTAATGCAATCAACGACATCAGTGCAGACAGCCACACTGCTAAAGTTGTTCTGTGCAGTGCTCAGCCAGTCAGAGAAGGTGCTGAAGATACTGTGTGATTCTTCAATGGCAGTCACCTCTTCCTTCAGCTGCTTGCTTGTCTCCTATGCCACAGTTCCAAAGTAAAAGGTCAGGTTTATACTGCGCTATCTACGGTATAAGGTATTAGGACTAAATAAGCTACAGCAATCAATATGTCAATATTGCCTCACAAGGATAGTGAGACAAGTGTGACACAAGTGTGTGTGTGTGTGTGTGTCCTACCAGCAGGTGCAGTAGCAGGGCATGGTATCGTGCAGTCAGTTGTGTAGCCCTAGTACTGACTCGACTACTAATGTGAGTTTCCTCCAGCACTTGTTGAGCCAGAGTACTTAAACCTTCAATTTCCTCCTGGTACACTAGAACCTCCTCATGCCACCCCTGTCCAACAAACAAAACAAAATGTTCACAAAATCTTTAATGCCGTAATTTCTTAAATTAATACACTAGCTAGGTTAGACCTGTACCAGCCAGACCTGCATAACATATCGATAAATGTATAAATGTATATATTGTATAATCTGCCATTTTATAGATACACTAGGTACACTAGATACACTATTATTGACCAAATCCCAGAAAATAGAAATATCATTTTTGTCAATATCGCACACCCCTAATAAACAAGTGATTGAATCAAACTTGTCTTTGTTCCTTCATTGATAAACGTATTACTTTTTTTAATGCATTCAATTTAATTCAATGCTAAGTGCTTACAAAATTTAAGAAAACAATCATGTTTACCGTTCAGCCAACATTATCATGCAGCTCTAGTAAACAACGTTAATGACTACATGTTGTAAAAAAGAGACAGCATATAGTTCTTCTATACCTTTAACAGATGAAGTTGAGCTTCCTTTGTTGCGCTATCAGAACGCCTGCAGCTGCGCAGCTGACTTTTAATCTCCATTTCCTTTAACCAGTTATCAAGCCGCTGGAATTTCTGCTCAGTCTGACGGAGCTTAGCTAGGGCACTGTTCAGCTGCGACCTGGTCTCAGCTAGTCGGGTCTGGTACGAGCCCCACTCTTGCTGCACTGTCTCTAGGAGGCGATCCTCCAACTGGGGCAGTCCCCAGGGGATAACCTGCTCTCTGTTCACAAACACCGTGTTAAGCAGGGCCTGTCCTTGGGTGCAGTGCACCTGAAACTCCTAGAGATGGAAAAATACAGCACAATATTCATTTATGGTTTGCTGTCCTGCAGCAAAATGATACCTGTCAGAAAAAAAATTCCTACAGTGATTATCTTGATATCTGCATTAGGGCTGTCAATAATAATAATGCATTAGCATGATTTCTAATAATACATTTCTTTATCGCATTTTCACAACTTGACCCTGTGAAGAAGCCACAGTTATGGGCTACAAATGTATTGGTCAACTATTCAGTATTTTTTTACAATGGTTTATAGAATTATAAATTTGGGGATTACAAATTACAAATTACAAAATTGGGGAGGAGTCAAATGACTTTAGACATTTAATTGTGTATACACAAAGACAAACGCACACTCAAAATGCACACACACACACACACACACACACACACACACACACACACAAACACACACACACACACACACACAAACACACACAC
>JAUZST010027840.1:0-30080 GCA_034779995.1 Parotocinclus haroldoi | reverse complement strand
TACTGTAAAGCTGCTTTGAGACAATGTTACGTTGTAAAAAGCGCTATATAAATAAAATTGAATTGAATTGAATTGAACTGTCTCTCATAGGCATGGGCAGCTTACTTGTCTGTCTACATGGCCAGTTGACATTATTTCTGTCCCATTGGGCCCTTCTAAGAAAGTCAGCATTCCTACTAGCAACACTCAGTAACACTGAGGCCAAAACTCTGGAATCCTTTGGTGTCTCCAGATCAGGGGCGTTTAAGATTGCAGCAATCTCACTTTGTGCTAGCTGATGTGGTTGTCAATATTGGCACTGTAGTGCCTCCATAACAGCCTATAGTGCCTCCATATTGGCACTATAGTGCCTCCATAACAGCCTATAGTGCCTCCATATTGGCACTATAGTGCCTCCATAACAGCCTATATTGCCTCCGTATTGGCACTGTAGTGCCTCCATAGCTTGTATATGTGCTAGTTTGTTGTGCTAATCCTGATGAGGAGCGATATAAGACATAAGGGACTGAGGACGGTTGGCCTGGTATCCCTGGAAATGAGCTGGTAGCTGTCGTGGCCTTCCTTTTGCATCACTTACAGTAATTAATGTTCTCACAGTGTCCATTTTGCTGTATGGGTATGGGTGAAGTTATTCAGCTCGAAGGACCAGTATTGCGGAGAGCTAGGACTGTATGTTGTGTTAGGTAGATCTCATCCACCCAGACACTCCGGTTAGAGAGCGAGGTCGGACACCAGAGAACAGTTAGCGTGGCTTTAATGACAATGCACAACTTGTATTGTACGGACTGTACTGACCAGGATGAACAAATACGATAAATAAGCTCGAACAGAAAACCAAGAATGTCGTGAATCTCACAGTATACAATCCCAAGGACCCCTTTCGCCCTCAAAACCACAAAAGTCAGCACTGAACACAATAAAATATTAGGAAATTTACAACACTATCCCAAAGGCTCCCAGGGCATTGCATTTCACCTGAATGTGCGCCATAGACCAGGCTGGACAAATTTTTGCTTCCGTCAGTTGAAAAGTGACTGAATTACATACGTTGGCTTTTCCATGGATGTCAATGGCACCTCAGGGTGGTTTTGGGAACAAACCTGCTTTTTATTTGCTTGTAGGTTGAAGTCAGTCACCAAAACCTCAATGACCCTGAAATCAGGGACCCCAAGGGCATTGCATATGCCCTCAGGATGTCCCTGCATATGACCTTCTGAGGCTGACAACTTTTATATTGTTGGTTGGAAAAGTGAATGAATTATTTGGTGTTGGGATTAAACTACTGAGATGCCATTGTGGGCATTGAGATATCTAGCATGGGGCTCAGTTACCCCGTCAAGGAATTGACTGTAATCCAGTCCGTTTTCAACCTTTGTCACAAAATTCGGCTATCTTGGTCTGCAGCCTTATGTGACATGCAATGCCTTAGGGGCCCCTGACATACCCAGCCCGCTAACCATACACTGGACCATACACAGAGCACTGTAAATTTATTTACCTTGTAAATAAATCAGGCATATTTTAAACTACCTTCTTGATATTAGGCGTGCATGCATCAGGTGACATGGAAGGTGACAGCTTTACATAGAATAGACTGAAATTCAGTCAGGTTTTGTCAAGTTTGGCTTTTCTTGCCCCTGAGGTCACTGGCCCTGGCAAATTATTGACATTCAGTTTGTGTGTTTTCAATTTATGGTTACTAATTTCTACATTTATTGGTCACAGGGGCACTGTGAGGATGACTGACTGTAAATCAACCCACCCCTGCAAACTTCATCAGGATAGGTTTCAGATTCACTATGAGGTCAAGTAAGTCTGTAAGAATCCCCCACATGTCAGTGTGACATCCTTGGGGTTCCTGAGATTACATTGCACTTTTAATTAAGTCAGTTTTTGACTTACTATCATAAAATTTGACTTGTTTGGTCCCTCTGGTTCATTAGGTCAGTGGTAATGCCATTGATACAGACAGTTTTCAACCTACCTCGACGAATATCGGTACCCTCAAACTTTGGCTCATGCTGAGCTGAAATGCGATGCCTTTGGTCTGTAGAAGGGGCCCCAGTGCCATCATTGACTATAATTCTGTCAGATTTTAACCTCTCACCATTCCAAAATTCGGCATGCTTGTTCTTAGGGGGACCTTGAGGCTATGTGGTGGTTTTTGGGCCCTTGACATCCATGGCAAAAAGGGGCTTTGGCAAGTAAATGACCGTAAATCAGTCAGTTCATCATGCTTGGTCTCGAGCAGTGTGACAAATACCGACCAAACATAAAAGTTCAGCCTTGGCCTCAGGTATATCCTGAAGTGATATTCAATGCTTTTCGGGGCCCCTAACTTGAGAGTAATTAATTTTCGGGGTAACTGAATTCAACCTGGGACTGTGGTGGCCTAGTGGTTAAGATACTGGACTATGGATTAGTTAATAAAAATGCAGTAGTCGCATAATATGGATGCAAAAAATATATAAAAAAATTCAGAGAGAGATTTACTTTAACAGTTTTATTCTTGTTAGTGCAATGTTTATGTACAACTCCAATTCCAATGAAGTTGGGACGTTGTATAAAACAAATAAACACAGAATACGATGATTTGCAAATCCTTATTCAATACACTACAATAACAATACACGAATGTTCAAACTGATAAATTGTATTGTTTTTTTTGCAAATATTTATGTGCCTGCAACGTTTACCACCGTTTTACATCACCTTCCTTTAAACAACACTCATTAACTCATTCACTTTAGGTAGAGCAAAATTTTTTGGCACGTTCTCTTACGGGTGTGCTTACTTTTGTTGCCAGCAGTTTAGATATTACTGTCTTTGAATCCAGAAAATTACATTGAATAATTTTTTAAATAAATAATTTGCATTTTATTGCATGAAAAAGGTGTTTCCTGTAGTTCTTGACCAAGTTTGCACACATTGCAGAAGGGATTTTTGTCCACTCTTCGATACAAAACTTCTTCAGATCTTTCAGGTTTCTGGTCTGTTGCTCGGCAACATGGCATCTCAGCTCCCTCAAAATATTTTCTATTTAGTTCACATCTGGAGACTGGATAGGTCATTCCAGGTCATGCTGTAAGATCGAGCTACAACCCATCTTTAATTTACAGTATTTAGTAATGCTCGTATTATTGTTACGAGATGTGGTGGTTTTTGGTAGGACCCAAGGATAGACCTATTCCACGATGTATAATAAGAATGGGGAAATAATATAGAAAAACAAAAAGGGGATTAAGAGCGGAGCGTAAGGCTCCTGAATACAAAAAAAAGGGATAAAAGGCCGCACTACTGTGTTGCATCCCAACTGAGAGCAATGCGCAAACTGATCACGAGAGGGCGCAGAAGCGCCAACGGGGCGAGCATGCAGATAGCACGCTTTGGGACGTCTCCCAAGTCACGAGGCGCGGAGGTAGTCCGAACGCGTGTCTAAAACCCATGCCTAAATATCAGGAGAAGCAGCTGTTCGGAATCATGTCGCAATTAGGATACTGGATATAAGCCGCCTCTGTAATGGCAACGGCGAGTATGGCCAAATGCTCCAGAGGAAAGGTAGGAACCCTAACAATCATATAATTCTAGCTCTAATAGCTCTAATTTATTGCTTTTACAGTGGGAAGGAGATTGTTGGCCAAAATCTTGTGATAAGTGACCCCATCCCTCAATACAATGCAGTCATCCTGTCCCCTTTGCTGAAAAGCACCGCAAAGTGTGATATTTCCGCCCCCATGCTTGATGGTTGGGCTGGTGTTCTTATCCTGCTTCTTCCTCCAAACACAGCGAGTGGAATTCATACCAAAAAGCTCTATTGTGGTCTGATCTGACCAAGACCTACCCCCATGCCTCCTCTGGAGCATCCAGATGGCCATCGGCAAACCTCCAATAGGCCTGGACATTTGCTGGCATGAGTAGAGGGACCCGTAGTTCTGGGCGTGCCCTGCAGGATTTTAATCCATCATGGCGTAGTGTGTTATTTATGGTGTTCTTTGAGACTGTGGTCTCAACTCTCTTTAGGTCATTGAACTTCCATGTAGTTCTGGGCCGATTCCTGAACTGTCTCAATCATCCTTGCATGGAGCCCCAGAATTCTGACAATCATCTTGTTTCTTGTATTTTCTAATAAATTTGCCAACAGTTGTTTCCTTCTCACCAAGCTGCTTGCCTATTGTCCTGTAGCAAATCTATTGTCCTTAGACAGATGTATCTAGCAGAGAGGATTGTGTGTGATCCACTCATTTGATGCCAACACCCTCTAACACACCGCCACCATGTGTAACTGCAGCGCTAAGAATCCTCCATCTCCCAAACAGTGCTTGATGTTTGGTTGTCCTGTGTGGGGGTCCACTGCATTACCAGTATGGGAAAGAACTAACTCATGCATGATAATAACTTGTATCTTGTTGCTGTTCTCACCCTTGCCATGATCAATGATTGTTAGGGTAAAGTGCTATAATCCAGCAGTCATTTATTTTGGTTGTTCCTAAAGCCAAATAAATAGTGTATTCCATAAGTCAAACATAAACAAACTGTAGACAAATATATTCAGAACGTTTTAACAATTGAAAACATTTTTAGGCAGCAATTCTCAGTCTTATATTGTTTCTCTCTTATCCGATCACCAATTCAGTATGTTAGTGATAGCCCTTCAAAGTGAAATCATGGTCAGGAATCGTATATAAAAAAAATGTTAATAATTTTTTTTATATAATTTTTAAAAAATAATTAATAGAATGGCTATTAAGGAAAAATGTGGTGACAGGCCTACACCAATTTATAAAAACATAAAATAAACACCAAAATAAACACCAAAATGAGAGGTGACATACGGAGAAAGCAAAAGCTATAGAACAAAAGAGAAATGCATATATACCTGAAGTATAAACCAAATAAACACACACAGGAATTGCACACAAGCCATTAATGTATTGATTTGATTATTTGATCAGTCTTATTACATTTAATTAAACACAGCCAATCAATAATAAAACAGTTGATATACCCTGACTGTAGCACAAAGGTTACTTTGGTCCTTTTTAAAATTCAGATTTCATCTAGCACTTTGTGTTCCTAGATCTTCATCCTAGACCAGTGTCCAGTGACATCATCACAACGAAGCCAAGGATGAAGGTCCAGGACGCCAGCTTCCCATTGCCACTGGGGGAAAAAAAACATTTTGTATGAGTTTATATTCAACAAAAGAGCCATCATGGCATTATCTCCAAAAGAACAGTAAATGGTTAAAAGGTGTATAAGTATTAGAGTATAATGTATAATGTATAATATATAAGTATATATACAGTATAATAAAAGTATAAGATAAGTATTCCTTGAATGTTAATTTATGCATAGGTTGAGCCAGCTCACTCAAAGTTTAATAGGTGTAACCTTACTTCTAGGCTATTACCATTTGAGGTGATCAACATCATGCTCATAACACTCTTGTTATATGTATTCATAACCTTTGCTATGATACCTGCAGTTTAACTATAAACACACTCTCTTCTGTAAACAGATGGGAGAAACCTGGGCTTTATGGCAGAATGCCCTGATGAAGCCTCTACTCAGTAACAGACAAATGAAAGCCTGGAGTTTGCAAAAAAATCTAATAAAAACACTAAACAAGATTCTCTGGTCTTATGAAACCAGAGGAGCAAGACTTGGCAGAGACTGAGAGGATTTGCAGAGAACAGCAGCATAAAATCCCCAAATCCAGTGCCTGGTTGCACAAAGCAACTTAAGTTAATATTTTCCTTAAAAAACAAAGTTAATGCTTTCTTAAAATAAGTTCCAAAACACCCTAAGCATCTCATTAAAGTTTCCTTAAAATGCTCAGTTACGTTTCTTCCCCTTAAGGAAACATTATAGTTCGTTATACTTTGGCCGTGCCATGGCAGAGTTTATAGAGATGAATAAGCACATTCCAAGAAGTGTGTTTCATGATCGGGAGTGATGAGCCCCACTCAATTGCAATTATTTGTATAGCTTTATGTACTTTTGTACATCTAGTAGTCTTGCCAGCTCTTGGGCTGCGGGTACGCTCAGGAGGAGAAAAAGTAGCAAAACAAATATTATAAAGGAATCCGGGAAACTTGATATTGAAATGTCTGACCCAGTGGCATATAAGTAAAATTTGAAAACAGTGAAGACAAACAGTGTCTAATTTGAAAATAACGAAAAGGATGCGAGGAAGAAAAATTAAAGTTTGCAGACAATTGGCGGAAACTACAGAAGGTACCTTCCTTATAAAGATCAACAAAGGCCTTAATCCCTCTATCATGCCATAATTTAAAAGCTGTGTCATTTAAACCAGGAGGAAATAAATGATTATTTAGAATGGGCATCTTTGTGGAGCCTAATGTAAATTTAAAATGGGACCTAAATTGAGACCAGATATGAATAGAAGAAAGAACTAGTGGGTTATTTGTAAATGTTTTACATTTACCAGGAATCGGAGTAGTTAGTAAAGCAAGTCCAGAAGAAGGAGACCAAGAGAGATTCTCCAATCTACACCACAGCAGTTCAGGAGAGTGAAGTGAATAAAGCATCTTGTGAATCTGGGCTGACCAATAATGATATAAAACATTTGGAAGAGCAAGCCCATAATCAAATCTGAACCTTTGTAAAAGAGTCTTCTTCACTCTGGGTACTTTTCCATCCCATATCAATGTGGAAATGAGTTGATCAAGTGATTTAAAAAACTTTTTAGGTAAATACAAGGGAATTGTTTGGAACAAAAAAAAAGAAATCTAGGCAAAGAATCCATCATTATTACATTTATCCTACCAACAGATGAAAGGGGAAGAGACCTCCATCTCTCCAAATCTGATTTAAGTTTGTTAAGCAAAGGAGAGTAGTTAGAGTGGAAAAGAGATGGCAATGTACAAGTTATTAAAATCCCCAGATATTTGAAGCCAGATGGAACGAATCACTGGATAGTATTCACTCTTCTGAAAGTTGAGCCTATACCCCGAAAATGAGCCAAATTTCTTCAAAAGTGACAAAATTGAAGGAAGACTACAAATAGGATCAGTTACATATAATAGAAAATCATCTGTGTATAATGACAACTTCAATTCGATACCAGAATGAAACATACCCTGAAAAGTTTTAAGGGATTTCATTGCAATGAAGAAAGGCTCAATGGAAAGGGCAAACAATAATGGAGATAAACAACAGCCTTGTGTCGTGCCGCGTGATAAAGAAAAATAATCGGAGTACATATTATTGGTGTGGACACTGGCCTGGGGAGAGGAGTATAACAGTCGTATCTAGGATATAAAGTTGTCTCCAAAACCAAATTTTTGTAAAACATAAAAAAAGATAATGCCTTTTCGGCATCTAAAGAGATAACAACCTCAGGAGCAGAGGTTGAACGTCCAGTGTAGATGGTATTCAAAAGTGTACGAATATTAAAAAAAAGCTGTCCTCGCTTGATGAAACCATTCTGATCGTGGGAAATGACTTCACAGAGCCAAAGCTTTGGCCAAAATCTTTACATCTACATTTAATAAAATAATGAAATACATTTCAGCATCATCAGATGGGAATTGCATGTGTAAAAATATTTAAAAGTAGCATTAATGACCAAAGAGTCCGAACTCTGCTCTCCCCTTGAATCCAATATTTGTGGTATTAACCGGGATGCCGCCTGTCTCTTCAACTGATGAGCCAGAAGCCTATAGTCGCCATAGTCATAGTATGTGCTACACGCCTGTAATAGTTGTTTTTCTACCTCGGATGTTGTAAAAAGGTCAAATTTAGTCAGCAGCTCATGGTGTTGATTTAATTACAATGAGCATATCAAGCTCAGCAATTTTACTCAATAGCTCCTGTACACTGGCCTTCTGTAACTTATTTAAATATGAAGTGTAGGAAATAATTTGACACGCAGATAAGCCTTAAGAGATTCCCATATAATAGAGGGAGAGATAGAGTCTCTTTTATTATTGGCAATAAAATCCTATATTTAAGGAGAAATAAATGTATTGAATTTATTGTTTGATAATAGTGAACTGAATCGCCAAACAGGAGGGGAAGAATGCCAGTTAGAAAAGTGTATATTTATAGTATGAGGCGCATGATCAGAAATGACTATTGGATGATAGTCAGATGAAGTAACTTTGGGAATAAAAGAACTGTCCACAAAAAAGTAATCTAAACGAGAAAATGCATTATGCGGGTGAGAGTAGAAGGAAAATACCTTAGCTAGTGGATTATAAAACCTCCAAGAACCAACAATTGAATTTTCCGTTATAAATTCGGAAATTAACTTAGACATTAATGATGGAGTAAGAGTACGTAGACTTGAGTGATCCAAAGCTGAGCAATTAAAATCTCCACCCATAATTAAAAGATGAGTGTTTAAGGAGGGAATTATTGTTTACCAGCAATTGTTTACCAGCAATACTTTCGTGTCAAACAAAGATCCACGCACAATCAAATATCTGCCTCCTGGATCAGAAGAAATTAAGTTGGGGAAAAACTGAATTCCTCTTTAAATTAAATTTGCAACTCCTCTAGAATTGGAAGGAAATGCAGAGTGGAAGATGCTTTCATAATTTCAGTTTGGAGTGGTCCTCCCTAGTAAGATGGGTTTCTTGTAGAAAAGCTATGTCTAAGTTTATACGCTTCAAATGGGCATTCACCTTCGGCTCAAACCATTAACATTCCAACTCCCCAATTTCATGTTAGCTCCGTATTTTAAATTACGACTAGTATAGTCAAACATTTAAATTAATAGAGCAGCATGAAAGATAGAGAAATAAGAATGATGCCAGCAACAATAAAAAGGAGAAAAAGAAAAAGGTAAAATAAAAATAAATAAATAAATAAATAAAAAAAGGGGACTCGCACACGGATGGACGGACGGACGGACGGACGGACAAACACACACACACACACACACACACACACACACACACACACACACACACACACACACACACACACACACACACACACACGACTCTCACCACAATCACATAGATAGACTTATATAGATATAAGTCGCTCTGGATAAGGGCGTCTGCTAAAACGCTGTAAAATACTGAAACATACCCACCCAAGAACTTACAACAGCCCAAATACACAGAAAACGCTCCCAGAAGCACCACATGGTCACCCGAGGAGCACCCCAGGAGCGAACGCATATAACCAAATGAGAACAAGTGCATGTGAAATCGCATTAACAACCTTTTCTTTCTTTCTTTTTTTTCCTTTTTTTAAATCTCCCCTTTCTCAGATTTAACTCAAAGGTCAAGGTCTACACTGAAATATAGGGATCGTCAACTATCTCAAATATCCATGAATAGACTTGCACATGAATCGGAAGGCACACATATCTTAGAATCAATCAATAACCCAAGGAACATGCCATCTTTGATAATCTAATGCCGTAATGACAAATAAACCATGATGGTAGCTACAAGTCTCTGTTAGTCCAATATTCAAAAAGAAAAAAATTAAATAAATGATAAATAAGGTTCCACAGCAGTTTCCACCCTAGGAAGAGCAATATCTTATATCTATGGATAACATACAAACACTTCTACTATCTAGCTCCAATAAACAGGGGTGGAGAAAAAAGCAGCCGCAGCAAAAAAAAGTGAAACACGGCTAAACCGTAAGAAGATCCATTCCAAAAAGAGAATTCAGACCAATGAATAAGCTGGTGGTTCTGCACACCTCCCGCAAGGCCAGTAATATAAAAATAACTAAACTCACATGGAAATCCAGTAATAGAATCACTTAGAAAAGGAGACAATAAACTTCTTCGCCTCATCAACAGAAGGGAAGATCCGATGCTTGTCCCCATAGGATACGAGGAGGTGCGCCGTATAGAGAAGGGCGTATTTTACATCACCCAGATCCTACCCAGAACCCTCCGTACCTCTCCAAATGCTGCCCCAGCCCTGGCGATTTTCTGAGCATAATCTGGATACACAGAGAACTTCATGTTGGATGCGGTGATTTGGTGCTTTTCTCTGGCTATCTGCAAGATGTGGGCACAATCTTTGAAGTAGTGCATTTTCGCTATAATAGCGTGCGGAGAGCCATCGCTCTTGGGAGACGGGCCAGTGAAGGGTGGGCCTATCAAGGGAAGTTGTTCAAGCTCAAATGCGTCTTTAAGCAGTTGAGAGACAGATGAACTGGTAATTCCTCCTTCACCGCCAGAATCAGTTCATATTTCAGCGTCGCAAAATCTTGAGCAGCGCTAGTTTCAGGTTGGGCTGCTGCCTCGCGAGGCGGCGTGGACGCAGACTGGATTACAGGCCTGAGAAGGCTCTGCGAGGGCCCCAATGTTTGCTAGCTTCAGGAGGCATTGTAATGACCAATAACAATTTCAGAAACAACCAACCACGAACAATGAATTTCCTCTAACTCACGCCCGTTCCATGCGGCGTCATTTTATCTTATTTTTTATTTTTATTTGCAGTAATTTTATATGTGGCATGAATTAGAGTTTGTTACCTATGTAAGTCCTAATATCTTTGTTGTCTCTGTGGTTTTGATAGGGGTACAGCTCTGGATGAGGGTTCTTTGGTAAAAATGTGTGCTTGAAGTTTTGCTGTAGAAAATTTTGAAGCCGTTTGTTTCAGTCCAGTGTTTTCCACTCAATGATAAACATATATTTTCCTCTGTAAATAAATACAGAGATAATTAACTTATATACTGTGCAGTGTCTCCTGTGAAATTACCCAGGCCACTCCATTCATTTTAAGATTAAATAGGGTAACTGACAGGATGCAGTGGTGGTCATTTGACATTGTATTGTTGACTCAAACTCTAAAAAGTTTCTTCTAGCAAAAAAAGATGCTTTAAAGTTGGTAATCTGCCTCTAAGTCTGGCCTGATTCATGTCCTCCAGAATGCCATGCCAAGTTGTGTCATATGCTTTTTCTATGTTGAAGCATCTTATAACTGCATGTTCTTTTCTAAAGAAAGCATCTCATTTAAAAGATTCACTCTCTTAAGTTGTCTAGGGTGCTTTTCCCTTTGTGGAAACCACTCTGTGATTCATCTATGATATGGGTGCACTCTAGTTTCCAAACTATTGTTGACCATCCATTGTTTTGCCAAGGGTGAGTGCAACTGGCCTGTAGTTAGATGAGTCGCTGTTATCTTTTGCTGGTTTGGGGAAGAGGTTGACCGTTGCCTCTCTACACTGTTCTGGAAAATCCCCAGACACCCAGATATGGTTGCAGATCCAATCCATAGCAAAAAGAGTTCTGAAGATTAAGATTTTTTAAAATAATTTTATAGTTATCTTATCAGGTCCAGTTGATCTTCATGGGTAAATTCCTGATTGTAGGGTTCCAAGTTATAAGTTTAAAAGTTGATTCTTTTCTTTTCAGCCTGTTCTCTGATGTTTTGAAAACTGGGTGAGGAGTTTCTCAAAAGCAGTTGCAAAAATTCGAGCAGTGGTTGGTTCCCTTTCCTTACATTCTTTTAATTAGTCTCCATTTTTTGAATGAAGTACTTGAAATAATATTGTTAACAAAATGCTTCCAGCACTGTTTCTGTTTACGGTTTGTTGTGTTATTTCTTTTAGTGTGCCAGTAAGCTTTTTGCCCTAGCTTTTCCTGGCACAATTTTTTAACCAGTCAGCTTATCAGTCTAATTTCCACCATTGTATTGCTGTTGTTGGTTGATTTGTCATAGAATATGGAGATAATGAGTATTGGAAAGTGGTCGCTTCCACATAGTTCATCCCATACTCAGTTGAAATCTAGGAGTAAGTTAGGCTGACATAATGTTAGTTCAATAATTGATTAGTTTCCATACAATGGGTGAAGGCATGAATATTCTTCTCTGTTCAACAGTCAGTGTCTGTGGTTGTTAATAACCTCTTCAATTTGTTCTCCCCTTGCGTAATTGTCTGTCTAGGTCTGTAATATTCAGGCAGCTGAAACACTGCATAGGGTTATTGTCTGATAATATTGGATACACATAATGCTGTTGCTTGGAGGTCTGTAATTAGGGATATTTGGTTATGTGGGAGGTTATTTCTCACAAATATGGCCGTTTCATCCGAAGAAATGCCAGTATTTTGTCCAGTTTTTTTGGCATGTTACATAGTTCTCTAGGGTGGCCTTGCTATATTCCGGTAATTGGATTTCCTGTAGGATTTTGTGTTGTAGTTAGGTTCTGGAGTTCGCTGAAGTCTGCTTCTAAATCAAGGCAGTTCCACTGTATATTGGGTTATTGTCGTTTTGTATTATCGAAGTTGATTCTGGAACTACTCTACCAGGGATACATGGGGGATGTACTCAAGCTACCGGATACTGGTTTTGGCACATCCTGAGCCAGCGCCTTCTAGGTATCTCGTCTGAGATACGACCTAGGGCATGTCCTGACCAGACGATTGAAGCGGGCCACTTCAACCTCCCGCCTATGTTTTGTTGTGGAAATAGCAGCCTCAGCCACTAGTACCCTCAAGCATCAGGATTCCTTTCTCCACAGATCCAGGTCGCATCCCACGGCAAACCAGGTGCCCCTTTGCTCACCTCTTATGAAGAGCCTGGGGAACGGCTGAAGACCTATTCTACCCCAGGTCCCCATGGGGGGGGTCATGCAATTCTATTCAGTATTTTAATTATATGCTAACACTAAATTTACTTTTACTGCTAAATTAATTAAATTAAAAGTTCATTATTAAAATTAACATCTAAGCCACCCAAGGAGGATGATGGCCTTTGTGAGCCTTGGTTTTCTCATGGTTTCTTCCTTTAGAACGTTTAGGGATTTTTCCTTTTCACTGTCGCCTTAGGTTTGCTCAATTTGGGATTGTCCATAGAAGATAATTTAATACCGTAAAGCTGCTTTGAGACAATGGTCCATTATAATAAACATAAAATAAACTTAACTTGACCTGCTCTTATTACTAGCCATATCTTGCCTCATCACAACTTTTCTTGAATGTGTTGCTGGCCTGAAATGAATGAATATATATTAACAAAGTAAATAAAGTTGTCTGCTCTTTACCCAGGTAATAGAATGAACATAAACTGGATGTTCAAATGGTGGAGTCCCTTTCTGTCTTCAGAAGGCAACAAAAAAACACTGCCATGTTTGTTCGTAAATGGAAGCCATTTATTTCATATTTTGCTTCATGCCAGTTAACTAAATCCCTACTGGGTGGGTTTATTTATTTAAAATCTTTTTCTCTTTCCTTCCTCTTTCTCTACCAAAATATATGTCTCATTTATACATTTCTCTCTCTTTTTCTTTGTTCTCCCTTTTTTTTTTAAATGTATTACATTTTTTATGTATTTATTTATTTTTTATTAGTGTGTGGTGATTTGAGGGTTAAAATAGGGGAGGTTGATCGTCTTTGTTTTTTGTATTCATTTGTATGTTGTACAAACTACTCAATAAAACATGTCTCAGAAGGTAACTCACCTCTTCACTCAGCACTTATGCGAAGGCTAAAAGTGCACTTACATATTCAATAAATTTAACCTTAAAAACACTGTCGATATACCTGCATCAGATCTTAAAAGAATTTAGTTGGATTGTGTTCTTGGGTTATTACTTATTTGTACTAGCATGAGGAATTATCTACCAAGAGGAATACAATGTACTTCTTTGAGTCGCTCTGGATAACATTGCCTGCTAAAGGCTCTAAATGTAAAAGTAATTCAATTAAAACATGAATGGTAATTTGGCCAGTCAAAACATGAAATATATTGGGCTCATACCATCTGCATTTAAATAACAGTAATGTAAGCACACTGCAAAGTAAACAGAATAAGAAATACTGCATTTTTTACAGATTTGAGCTAGTACGTAAAAAAGCATAAAGTTTTGTTTCACTTGGAGAAATGTTTGCAACACTGATTTGCTCAGCCACTTCTTACATTGACACAGATAAAATGGTTTAACATTAAAAATAGGCAGTAGAAAATTGACTGTGCAGTAAATTATATCATTTTAGATTTAAATTATATAATTTTAGAGTTTACTGACACTGTAACTGCACTGTATCTTTGACTAGACGCAGAATCTATTTATATGACACAAAAATATGGTTTTTTTTTTTTTTGCAAAAAGCACTCAATAAAGCTTTTATTGTAAAAGAAGGCTAATTAATTGATTAAAAGGCTCAATTAATTACTAATTGAGTCCCCAGTGCTCATACACGCAATATATATACGTATATATAAGTATATATACATATATACGTATATATATTGCGTGTATGAGCAATGGGGACTTAATTAGTGGAGCAGCTGTGTGGAGTCTCCCCGTGTCTGTGTGGGTTTACTCTGGGTACTCCGGTTTCCTCCCACAGTCCAAAGACCTGCGTTCAAGTTAATTGGTGTTTCTAAAGTGACCCTGTATGCGCGCCCTACAATGGATTGCCACCCCGTCTAGAGTTGTTCCTGCCCTTGCGCCAGACTTGAGAGGTGGGCACCGGCAGGCCTGTGATCCTGGTTGGACTAAGCGGAATATAATGGACGGACGGATCTATCTTTGCACCACTTGGAAACATGAAAAGCTGTTTTATTAAAAAACAAATACTTCATTTAATAAGTTAAAATGCTACATCACAAATTCTACTACAATGATCTCATAACTTAGGGCATATTTCATTATGGCACATTTAATTTTTAAATATCCCCTAATTTTGTGAGCAGTACACTATGTTTATTTTAAATATTGATTCTAACAATAATGGAATGTTATAAATGATAAAAATATGAGAATTTACAGTAAATAGCTGTTGTTTATACTCAGTATGTAGGATATGAGGTGCTGTATGCTCGCTACAGACGGAGCATGTGTGATACGACAGTGATGTATGGAGTGTTAAGTCAAGAGAACGTTCCATTACTTCCATATGCGTGTTGCTTATTTATTTAACAGTTAAAAACAGTACAATAATGTATTTACTCAGCGGATGAATACTCACCAAAAAAGAGAAGTAAGACTAGAGCATCTGAGTGACTACTTGCTGAAATGACAAGTTTTTATCTGTAGTGTTGTGTTCGATATTTGTGAAAGTTTCATTATAGACTGAATTCATTCAGGCCCTACGATGCCACCCAAACGTTCTGCAAGTTCAACGGCTTAAATAGTCTATAAATACTTAAATAAATATAGCGTCCCTACTCCAGGGGTTTTCATTTATCACGGGTGATCCTGGAACGGAAATCTCACTATTTTTTGGCATGTTTGTTTACTGTAACATATACATTGTAGCAGATAAAATATACAGCGAAATTGGAACCATCAACCCATCCGAAAAGTACAGTATGTAAGTATTATATAACTAGTAGTATTAAAGCTTGCAAAAATAACAGTGGAACAATAAAATAATGCAATTTTATTCACCTGGCACGGGCTTCTGGTATGATGTCATCAACCACAACATAAACCATGGCTCCTGCAGCAAAGGCCAGAGCATAGGGTAACAATGGCTCAGCCAGCGCCACAGCGACTGCACCTAGCAAGCCAGCCAGTGGCTCCACCATCCCACTGAGCTGCCCATACCTAAGGTGCATACATATACATCAATACACAAGTATATTTACTCTGAAAAAAAACACATGCAGTATTGAGTCATAACATGAGAACCATCTCCTTGTTTGTACACTGCTACCATACAGATGTACTTCATAGTTCACAGGCTATAGTCCAGCTGTTACTCTGTATATTTTGTTGTATATCACCTTTCACCCTGTTGGTCAGGAAACAAGACTAACAAAACAACATTTACTACACTGCTCACAAAAATTGGGGGATTTTTCAAATTTAAATAGCCACTAACAAAATATCCCCCTTTGTGAGCAGTATATTTGGGAGGTGGGTCATTCTCCACACTGCAGTAACAATGACATGGTAGTCACATTCACAACATTTAGAAGATTAACCTATCCATTACAACTGATATAACCTTACAATCACAGCAATTAAGTTAAAGGCCTTGCTCAAGGATCCAACAGTCACAGCTTGGGAGAAATGGGATTTGAAACCTAACATAAAAAAGCAGTATTCACAAATGACTTTAAGGAGTTTCTTGACAAATGAGTGATAAAATTATTGTAAGGTTTTAAAACAATGTTCCTCAATGGGGGATTTACATATTTCCCTCTGCTTCGCTCTATGGGTGATGGCCTTAAATTTGCTTCTGCACACTTGCTCTTCTCTTCCTATTAAAAAAAACAGGTAAAATATACGTTTCATTTTTCAGCTTCTTATTGTTTTATATTTATTTTTGTCTTTATTCCTTTGTGTTTTATGTTTATTTTGTGATTTGATGTCTTCATCAGCACCATAAGTTTTGTTTGGTTATAAGAACAATCAATTGTCATTTAAATATAAATTATCAAGACTCGAGTTGATATACACACACACACACACACAAGTCAATGCTGATTTAGTGAAATCACTTAACCTAGCACACGTCTTTGGACTGTGGGAGGAAAACGAAGTACCCACAGTAAACCCAGTGGGATTGAACCCCAATTTTAAAACAACTATTGCTATTCTTGTCTATACCACTGTGTAAAATATTTGCGAACACTACAACATTCTGTAGAGCCTCATTAAAATGTTTATTACACATTAGGGCTGCAACAACGAATCGATAAAAATTGATAAAAATCGATTATTAAAAGTGTTGGCAACTAATTTAATTTATTTAATTATGTCACACAATTTATTTCTTACTCGCCTTTACATATCCACTTACATCACCTGCGGTGCTTCATAAACGCTGGAAAAAGATAAATAACAACAACTTGAATGGAGCGAGACGGAAATATCTAACTAAGTTTAACACTGAGTGTGGTGAATACGAGCGAACACTCTGTGCTCGATTATGAGACTGTCACTAGCACTATGTAGAGCAGAGTACTATGTTCATTTACCAAGTAAAAGAGCTGCATCCTCGTGTCCGTGAATGATTACTAGAAGTAATCCACAGTATTAATGTTATATAGTGAGTCCGAAGAGCACAACATTAAGAAGTTCTACATTCTACAAAAGAAACATGACTGATGCAGTGTATAAGGTTCGGCTTAAATCCTCAAAAGTGCGCTCCACGCAACTAAGAAATGTCTAACATGCAAACTCTGCAAAAGTGATTTGACTTGGCATGGGAGCAAACGGTAATAATACAGTACCTGAAACAGAAACATGTTCGAGTATTTAATTTAATCTATTATTATTTAATTTTTGTAAGCATTTATTTTCTTATTATTCAATGCTCTTTTTCCGATTAAAGACATGGAAAATATTTTTTGAAATATCCGATTCATCGATTATTCGAAAATAAAATGAAAATAATCGACTGATTAATCGATTATTAAAATAATTGTTAGTTGCAGCCCTATTACAGATGTAACATCATGTGATGCTTTCACATTTAATCTTTTTTATACCAAGTACAATGTGAAGTCAGAATTTACATCACTGTAGTTGTGAGTTTCCCCCACCTGACCCTGCCAAACACCCAAAAACAGATCTGACAGAGACCTAGGCTGGTCTCTGTATGACGTTAATGATATGATGACGTTAATGATAAAAATTAGATATGAATGTGTGTAACGTGAACTGGATTAGGCCCATAGTCTTCTGGCACGATTAGTTAGGAGCTGACTCTCCAAAGCAGGGGTCAGGCAGCAGACAAACAGGATTAACCAACTGTCTGCTGGTAGCTATGCACCAACACATAAGTGATAACTGATAGTTCTGAAAAATATCAGTCTTAAATTAAAATGAGAAAATTAGAACATTAGATCACTTACAAGTAAAGCGGTTATTGTAAATGAAATGATTACAGATAATTGCTTACACACACTCTGTCTTACTGAAATGTGGACTAGACTGGATGAATATTGAGCCTTAAGTGTAGCCTCCCCTCTCCCACCCCAGAGACAGGTGTCTCTGGCTGAGCTCAGAAGATACTGTGTGCAGATGGGAAAAACTTCCAGAAGGTTAACCATCACGGCAGTGCTCCATTAATTTGGACTTCATGGCAAAGTGGCCACACACAACAGATAGATGAAAGCCCACCTGGAGATTCTCTGGTCTGGTGAAGACACTCTGTCATAAAGCATTGATGAGTAGAATGTTTCTACCACTTACATATTACTGGGCCACTATGCACTTGGTAACTTTCAATGCAGCAGATTTTTGTAGCCTTCTCCAGATCTGTGCTGCCACACAATTATGTCTCTGAGCTCTACAGGCAGCTCTTTCTTTGTGTCTCATGATTTTATTTCCCGATATGCATTGTTAGCTGTGACATCTTGTATAGGTAGGTGGGTCTTGTGTGTGTCCATGACAAATTAAAATTTTTCATTTTTAATAAATCATGGGGGACAACTTTAATTTTATTATATCTCAAAGCCTTTTACTTCAAAGTGTAACTTCATAGAAAGTTACTCTAAGGTTTTGCTCAATTGTTACAGCAATGACTTCATGAATTTATTTAATGAGATAAGACTAATTTGAACTAATTTAGCAAGAAATAGCAAAATATCAAGCAGGCGTTGTAGTGAGAAACCACGTATCCGGTCTTCATCAGTCCAACAGGTATTCTGTCATTTACAAAACCATAAAGGCACAGGAATACAACATCTCACTCTCAACTATTAAGAAAATAGGTCAGTGCTTATGAGAAAACCTGAATAAAAACAATATACAACACCAATCAGAAAATGTTGGGGCATTATGCTTATTAAAAAACACTGACTTTAATTTGAGCTACTTCTACATGAGCTATTTCATTTGTTTTGTCTGGTCCAATAAATATCATCCATTCCTGCATTTTAGGTCTGCAACACATTCCAACAAAAGTTACGTGAAATAATGAAACAATTTTTAAAATGTTAAAAAAAAAAAATACTTCAAAGAAATATTGGAAGTGATCTACAGATTTCTTCTTCTTCTGTGCATAATTTCAGATTCAAGGAGTGCATGAAGTTTACAAGCTTAGGCTGAATGCCTTTGGGCCTCTTCATGCCTGAAATGAAGGAATGGATGTATATAAACGACCGAAATGCATTTGATCATACAAAACATGAAATATTTCAAGTTCATACTGTATGCAATGAAATAAGAGTATATTTTACTTTACAGTACATAGATATGAATGAAGACATTTTAATGGATCCAATCTATGCTTATGTGGAATAATTAATGTTACAAGGTTATCTACAAGGGAAGTGATGAAAGAAGTGTTCAAGGCCGACATGGTGATGGATGACAGTCTAATGATCAACAAGGTCCAGAGGAAAGTCTGGGATTAGTGGCCAATATTTAATGGGTAAGTCTGATCATGTGAAATTTGCAGGCTGGGCAGATATGTGATGGTGATGTGGTAAGAAAGGGGGGCTGACAGCCAATCTACCAGAAAACTGGGTAGGACTGTGTGCTAAAGTAATGTAAAAGCATGAAGTAAGAGTGGGGATAATAACAACAAAAAATAACGGGAGCAAGTTACACAGGGCAAACAAGGAATGACCCAAGTGCCATTGTGCAGCCTAGGAGAATTCCTGAACAAAGCAAAGATTAGGGTTTGAGTCTATATTTGTGTGTGTAACACCTAATAAAACCACAGAATGGGTTAATTATTTGTATTATAACCAGCAGAGATTTATTAACTACAGTAATTAGGCTTTGTTACAGCTTTAGGGGAACAACTGGAGGCAACAAGTAGAGTCACGTGGGAAAATAGAATGGGTTTGAATTGGGTACTGGCTAATAGAGGCGGTGTGTGGGTTATGTAATGAGTTGGTAATGAGTGTTGCACGTATGTACCTCACAATACCGAACCAAATGGTTCATTTGTTGGAGCTATGAAGAACATTAGAGGTTTGCAACATGAGGTGACAAATTCAAGAAGTGATTTGCCTGGTTCTATAATATGTTTAGGGCTTGGCCTGATACACTTGCAATATTAGGAGTTATTGTAATGGTAGTCATTGTATTTTTGGAAGGGTTTTTCTGCATCTGCATTCCAGTAATAAGAAACATACTTGTGATTAAGTTAACTTAACAAATGGTTCATGTGACTACTGGAAATGATCATGCAGTTCATTGTGAATTATAGAGGTGGGAATCTCTAGGCACCTCACGATTTGACTCGATTGTGATTCAGAGGGCAACGATTACCGATGCATCTCGATTAATTTTTTTCTATACTGAGTTTTTTTTCTTTACCATGTGACCACGTGAAACATATCTATGGCGTCAAAATAGGTCCTAATGTTTTGAGAACCAAAATGTATATCTTATAATAAAAACCGGTTTGTAAACAGAATATTTCTGTTTGTAATCGTCTATTTTGAGTTTAATATTCTTGAAGTATCCGTTTTCACTTTCTTTGCACCTTTTCTGTCTTTCTTTCGCTTCAAAAAGTTTAGCAGTCTGACTCTAAGCCTCATTATTAAAAGGCATAGTCGTTAAAACTAGCTTATATGAGAAAACAAACGCACAGCTTCCCTGTGTTTATTCCCGACCATTTTCCAATTAGGGTAAAAGAGTGGCATTTTTTCGCTTACGTAGCAGGGCTTAACTCCAGCAGCCAATGATTGCCTAGATTCCTCCCCCTCATGAAATCGGGTTTAAAAGTCAAAAGCGAGAAACTTTTTGAAGCGAAAGTGAGACTGAGAGAAGTACAATGGAGAAAAGATGCAAAGAAACTGAAAACGGATACTTCAAGAATATTAAACTCAAAATAGACGTTACAGAGCTCAGTTAGTAAGTGCTAATGTTTAAGTTCTTGTGTAAGAACAGAAGCTGGTCTACATGTTCAGATGCAAGTGTGCTCGATTATTGATAACAGTTTTTTTTCTTCCTACTGAAGGAGTGTATAGTGTTCAACTGCACCAAACATTCCTAGACTTTCATATGCCTACCACCATGCTTAAGTGGTACAAAAGTGGGATCAAAATCCCTCCTGTTTTTCACTTTACATAATCTAATGTTTGTAGTTTGACTTTATGATGAAAATCTGATAATAAATATATATTCAGCAGAAACCATATTCCGAATTTAGAATTTTTCTGATCAAGTATACACTAGTATACTAGTCTACACAGTATAAGCAGTACTCTTCTGCTCTCGGATGAGGAAGTCGGCAGTGTGTGATGTAGGAAGTCATGTGACTGAAGTAATGAGCACTAGTAATCGTTTTTTGTTTTTCACACTCAATACATTTTTTAGTAAATTACATTAAATATAAACTGCTTTGTTATATAAAAAACTTTGTTAATGACTTTCCCCTAACTGTAGTTGGATCTAAGTGTTTTAAACATGTTCATGTTATGTATGCACTACAATACTCTCCAGCACTTTAAAGTTTGTGATGTAGGGAGTCGCACGATGGGAGTGATGAGTGCTAGAAACTGTAATGAAGAAACTCCATATTTTAAATGCGTTTTATTTTAGTCTTTGCTGTATGCAGTATATATTTAAGTCCTTGCTTTACGATAAATTCAAATTACGGTGGATTTGTCAAACATATCCCCATCGTAATTCAGGCAGTACCTGTACCTCATAAAAAAAAATTCACATAAATTTAATTATACTAGACATTTCAATGACAAGCAGTATAGTATTTCACCAATATATATTTAAATACATTTCCACTGTTGGTTATGTGTTCTAGGTTGACCGTTAGGTGCAATTATCAGTGATGTCATCAGCCTCTGATACAGCTGCAGGTGGGAGGGGAAGTTCAGTCATGGAGATGTCGAACTTCGCCCATGTGATCTTCCAGAATGTGGGGAAGAGCTTCTTGCCACAGGCAGCGCTGGAGTGCCACTACACACTCACACCTTTCATCACTCCCCACCCCAAAGACTGGGTTGGCATATTTAAGGTTAGTACACATCAGTATCCTGCAAATCAAAACCAGGCACGCTTTGTCAGTGTTGAAAGCTGACACACATTTGGAACTGCTTTTCTTTATATCTCGATATAAATCAGGAGGCCTAAAACCTTGAATAAAGCTTCCTGCTAAGACCTCACAATATGATCCTGTTTCTCATTTTTCCAACAATATTTGACTACTTTAAAGCCAATCAGATCATGTTTGAAAACCCCTGTATTGCAGGTTTAGCATTATGTTTTAGTGCCACCTGAACAACTCTCTCTCACACACACACACACACAAACTACATGCCTAAGGCTTTCATTCTGTGTGTCTCAGCTTAACAGCTGGCAATGGTTTTTGGTATCCTGCCCCCACCCCCTCTTTCTGTTGCAGTCTCACTTTCATCAATGCATTTAATCTTACACTTACTTAAGAGGAAATAGATGAGTGGAAAATAGACATTTTGTGAGGTTAAAGACATACTTTATAGACAGTGTAAAAACTAACTTCAAATCGACCAGATCTGTTAAAGCAGATGATAGCAGGGGTTAATGGGAGGAAAAGTGATTTGGAATTAGGTTGTTAATCCACAAAGTAATAGTCTTTTGATGGTTAACTTTGAACTGGTTTGGAGTGTTTACAGGCAGTGTATGCATTTGTGTGTTCGTTTTTCCTTCCTTAATATGTTTGCCCATCCATCCATGCATCCATCCACACATACATAACTGTTAGAAACCAAACACATGAAGGAGCTAAATAGGTTGAGCAAGTTGAAGTAGACAGCTGCAGCAGCAGAATTGTATGGGGGAGAAATTAGATTTTGCTTTTGAGATATACTGCTCACAAATATTATGACTTATTTCAAAAATGAAACATCGCACAAAATCCCCTAATTTTTGGGAGCTGTTTATTATATCAAAATATTGCATACACAATTGGAAAGTCTGATTCAGCTGAAGAAGTGAGAAATTGATGTTCTTGAATATTATATTTACAGTACATCCGTTACTGCAAGTACATCAGGTGTTATTTGTAGACAACAATATTTTCCAGGCCTCACCATATATTGTTTCTATACTCCACTGGAATTTATTGTAAACATTTAGTTATACATATTAGTTATAGAAAACCGTAACTAATTATTGAACAAAGCAAAACATTAGTTATTGCAAGTGACATGCCTTATATATCCTTAATTGTTACATGTATTGCTTTCAACATATTTTCTAAGATTTGCCTCTCTGAAACAAAAATGTATTTCAGACTCACTTTCAGCTCACTGAGAGATGATGCTCATTAATTTCTCTTAATGAACCCTATGCAGTAGCTTCCCACTTTTAGGCACCACTGGCTTGTGTATAAAATATTTAAAATATATACCCAGGTATTTAAACCTCTGCAATCAAATGTAATGCTATAAGTTATGAGGGTATTTTAAACTCAAACTCCTGCTATAATACATGAGTTACATTCAGTTACTGGAGTATGACTATTTATACAAAGGCATGTGCATGCTTTTTTTCTAATCCATTCTATTTCGTAATGAACAGTGAGAGGCTAGTGAAACCTAGTATGGTAAAAAGTGCCACCTGATTTGTAACTGTATTATTAGTAACCACACACTGAGAAAGTCATTAAAGAAAGTCATTAACACATCAGCTTAGTAGTCGTGCTAATTTTTGACTTTATTCTCTGATTACTAACCGGGAAAAGTAAAACTGTATAAGTGGACAAGTCACTACTTTAGCTCCTGACAGAAAACCTCTGGCACCTCTGCAGAAATTGCTAGGAGTGTCTGGTAGCAAGGGTTGAAAAGTAAAAACCAGACTCCTCTGTCAAAGCAACAACAAAGCCAAGTATAATAAGAAAATATCTATATGGGTCAGTTGTTTGTCTTTCCCTTAAATAGCAACTTCTGTTGAATGCAAAGTTAAATAAACCAAATAATTAACAAAGACACATTGATACACAAGGCTACATCTAAACTAGTGAAATAGACTCGTTCAGTTGAGTCAATTTAGCATAATCAGTTAACCTAGTGAATGGCAGGACATTAGCGTAAACCCTCATGGATGGGATTGAACCAGGGATGCTGGAGCTGTGAGGTGGCCTGCATCAGTTGTTGTCAGTGCAAAGTTCCAGTAGAGCTCTAGTTACTGTCTGTGTGGAGGTATATTTTCCAGCATGCACATGGACTTGCGTTTGGTATTTCAGATTACTTCCAATTCCCAAATAATAGAGAGAGCGAATTCTCAAGCACCCAAGAGAGTATGCTGCTTATTCTCAAATGTTGTTGGATGCAAATTAGTGAGTGTTACTTGGCTGGTGGCCTGACCAGGGTGTATTCCCATCTACCACTCTGTGTTCTCATAAACCACTGCAGTCCTCCGTGTAATAGAGCTCCTTGATGAAAATAAATGAATGATTGAGTTCTGTGAGCCAAGAGGGTGAGCGTTTTATGAATCACAAAGGTATCTACCTAGCCAAGAGGCACATTATACAGACACACACGTCACTGTCTTTCCGACATTGTGGCAACTTTTCATAGTTGGAATACTAATGCTGTATCTAATTAATGTTACAGCTACACCCCCACCCAGTCCTAACTTTAACATCAGTAGCCTAAAGCAAATGAATATCTTTTTTCCAAGTAAAAGTTGCAGATTTAGGGGGAAAAATGCAATTTTGAAGACCACTCCCCACTAGGTAAATTGTCAGAACTTTTTTTCTTTCTTTTTTGGTCCTCATAGTGATATAGAAACTCACCCTTTCCCAAACTCAAAAGTACTGTGCAAAGATATTTCTGCTGCTGTTTAGTTTGCTAAGTACTCCATTGGCTCCCCCATGTGGTGGTCAGAATATTTGACAGAGAAATAAACACATTTAAACATTAAACATTTAATAGATCACCTATTGCTCATGCTTCTCTAGCATGGGATGGTTTTTTCTGACCATATGAATGAATGAATGAAGTGTTTGACAACTTTTTACCAGTGAAAGTGTCAGATGTCATAATAGTGGTAGAAATCTAAACATGGCCACATAGATTTATAATTAACTGTTACCAATAAACATCCATATTTTATTACCATGTCAGAGCTGTACCAGCTATTAGCACCACCCGTGTAGCATCTATTCAGTGGTTGACGGAAGGGGTAGAGAATTGCTGCATCAAACTGCATAACAGTCACTGAATAACTTAAATTAAAATAAATTACATTTGTTGGCTTCCATAAGTGATAGTGAACTCTGTGAAGTGCACTTATGTGTTATCAGAAGAGTTGTGAAGTTGTTGGTTTTTCTGATATACTTTGGTATACGTTTGGATAATGCATATCTTTTTGCATGAGTGCTATAGTTTAAAAATGCCTTTTCTTAGTGGAATATGAAGTTTGCACGCATGCACAATATTGGGCAAGTTTGTAAAACCTTAGCAGAGGAAAAGGACATCAAGTTGGCAGATGCCTTGTTTGCTAGTGTAAGGGCATAATTGTACTTTTAGTAATATTTTGCATTAGTGACTTAGTTGATTTTTATTGAATTTATATGTTGTAAAGTCCAAATAATATTAGTGACTTCATGAGATTATTGAGGGAGAGGTGTTTAAAAAATGAAAAATTGTATATCCTAAATAGGAAAAATGAAAATGAAATAGATCTATCTAAAGACAGCCATAAATTTCAGTATTTGGAAATTATAGCAACACCAGTGGCATCAAACCTAAAATAGACAATTTGTTGCGTTCTTAAATTCACCAAACATTTACCTTCAGGTAGCACAAATGTACTCTGTATAATCTAGCTGTATATAATCTCACTCATTCCTCGGAGACGTTTATCTTTCTCTCCCATTGACGAATAGGCAGTTTGTAATTAAGCTGTCACATACTTTTGGAATGTTCTCTCATGCACTTGATTGATAGTCACATCAACCCTCTTATTATTTTATTCATCATTTATCAGTCCTGTACCTACAAGCACAGCTTGTGGGAAGCCTGCACACACACACGCGCGCCACACACACACACACACACACACACACACACACACACACACGCGCGCGCACGCCACACTGACACATGCACACACTGCTGCTGTGTAATTATCTGGTTATTTACGCTTCCAACTTTGCTGTGTTCCAGATGAAAGCTGAATAGTTTCCATGAAGCAAATGATAGTTATGATATATTGTCATCAGTGTAATGTCAGGGTGTGTTTTCCTGTATTCATGCTGGCAAATTACTGTCAGTACAGAGTGTGTGTGTGTGTGTGTGTGTGTGTGTGTGTGTGTGTGTGTGTGTGTGTGTGTGTGTGTGTGTACGTCTGTGTGTCTGTGTGTGTGTGTACATTCACATGCCTGTATGTGTTTTAGATTGTGCTACTCCAGTTTATGTTGTAATTTTTTAGCACTCTTGTTTTATTGTGATGTTTTTAAACTATTAAGTTGTATTATCGTTTTCACTAATTGTATGCAAAGATGATTTATTTAATTGAATGTTATGTAGGAACTGGTTAAAGGTACCTCTGTGGAGGATCTTATTTTAAATAATTACAGTAGGGCATCAAGTTCCTGAAGGTTTTATGGTCATCTGCATTATGAATGGTAACCATTTAAAATTTGTTGTGAGAACTATGTGGTTAATTAGTGTGAAATGGCATAGGAGAAATCAACCCTTCAACGAAGTTTAATTTATTCTTAGAAAATTTTAGAATGATAATGTGTTACAGTCACTGGTAACCCTGCATCAAGTACTTTGTGTGATCTACCGTTGCTGAAATAGCATCACTCCTATAATGCCTGATGAGACAGGAGAATAAAGAGCAAGGAATCCAAGGCACTCCACTGCAGACTTTCTCCTGATCCTCCAGGACCATAGAACCTCTCTTGTGGAATCTCATCAAGTTCAGCCTGCTTGTTTTAATATGGTTTTTGGTGGGTGGCTGCGATGGAAAAAATTAGTTCTGTGAACCATTAACCATTTTTCATGGATTTATTTGTAATTCGCGTCATCTTCTGAGATCCGTGTCTACCTTTTGTCTACATGGTAGTCTTTGTCTACCGTGGCAGAAGTTGCTAGATTTTCATATACAATTTTCTTGCACTTTATTGAGCTCCCCAGGAAGTTTTTTTTTTTTTCGGTTTTAATAAGTCTTCTTTTTACATCAGAATTGACTTGCTTTTTAAAAATCTAATCTGGCTGTAGTACCCAGTTCATCCAACTTGGCTAAAGGGCTCCATCACTTCTCGAACCTGGGTCCCCTCTGTAGCGGGATAGCACATTACGCGCCTATGTCACCCATGCCTCTGATCTGATATGTATACTTCTGTGAAACAGTAAATTATTTATGAAGACTCGAGTATTCTTAAATGTAAATAATTAAATATAAATGTTTCTATATAAACATTTATCTGCCACTTTATTAGGTACACTTCCTTGTTCATTGTTCATTTTATGAACTTCCCTTCACCATATAGGTGCACTTGTAGTTTTGCAATTAGTTTGTAGTCCATCTATTTCTCTACATAGTTCTCTGCGTACTCTCTGTTCACAGGATCCTGGTGGCTGGATATTTGTAGTCTGTGTAATATTCTCAGTCCAGCAGTGGCACTGAGGTGTTAAACTCCATTAGCACTGCAGCATCTGATCCACTCTTACCAGCACAACACATACTAACACATCAGTGTCACTGCAGTGCTGAGAATGATCCACAGTCCATATAATACTTGCACTGTGGTGGTAATGTGGGGGTCCTGAACAACATTCAGTGGAATTTGAATGCAAAACACGTGTACGCATGCGTTGGTTAGATTTGCTTGAAAATATTTTTATCTACAAAAGGGGGCACTGCCAAAACAAAGTGGGAATCACTGCTATAGAACGTAAGTTCCTATGCCATAGAACACGTGTTGCCATTTCCATACGCAGTTCTTTTATGTCTTTGTATGACTGGGTAGGTGGGTTGGAGCAGTGCAAGGGACTACTACACATTCCTGTGGTCACCTATGCCTGAGAACTACACTGAAGGTTCTACTGTCCACAAAACGCTCACCTTCCAAGGTATGCACAACAGACCAATAAACCGTTATTTTACATTCTTTGTTACATTGTTTATATATGTATATTTTTTTCCCCCCTATGACTATTATCATGGAAACACGGCTGCAAACTTTTCGTTAGTTTTTTTTTTTTTGTTTTGTTTTATTTCCACTATATAAGCCTTTTGTGAGAATTGTATTAATTAATTAATTTAAATACATTTTTAAACAGATTTTACAAATTGCTAATCTTGTCAGCATGTGCAGTTTAGAAATCTAATTTGCCCAAAACAATCTTTTCAATGTTTGGATTTTCAGGTTACTATGTTCCTCGTAGTGATGGTGAGTTTTATCAGTTCTGTTATGTCACACACACTGGTGAAATCAGAGGAGCCAGCACACCCTTCCAGTTCCGACCAGCTACGCCTACAGGAGAAGAGCTACTGACTGTAGAGGATGATGGGAATTCTGACATACTGGTGGTTACTACCAAGACAGGACTACTGGAGGTACACTGTTTGCAAACGCACACAATTTTATTAAACAAAATCAAATAAATGAATAATGGCTGACAATTGTAGCTATTTAAATATTACATTTTCCAATAAGTTCATTTTGGTGAAGATGCAGGATTTGACCTAAGGAAAGGTAATACCATACCATTGTGTTATACTCTATTTAATGAACATGTATAGGATAAACATGTACAAGACCATTTTATGTTTACCATATCTGTGCTGGTTTAAAGCATTCTTGCATAAAGTTACCATATTAAAGATGCTGCATTACTGTGCAGGTAAATAAATGAAAAATGTAAATTGTGTACCTTTTTTATATAGATTGTCTCCATTGTCTCTAGATTGTATGTCTCCACTGTTTCAGAGGTTTTCCTCATGCATTATGAGCTCATTTCTTGCCCTAAAGTGACACATTATTAAAATGAATTAGCTGTTTGATTACACTGTATCATATTTACTATCTTATTTGGTTGTTACTGAAGTTATTTGAATGCCTTTTTTTTGTAAATTTGAGTGTAGTTTTACATGTGCCTTATTCAAATACTAGAGTAAATGAAGACCAACCAACTGAAAAAGCAATAGGCAGCGATTTTGTTTCTATGAAGGCATGCAAAATAGAGCTATTCTGCAGTTTATTTATAAGATAAAAAATACAACGTGATAGGGCTGCACTGAAATGTCAACTTGTTGGGACAAACAAAACAAGATTAAACTTTTGGCAGAAGGCCAAATAACAAACACAGTTGCCCACAGCTTTTCATTAGTTCATTTCATAAGTTAACCTTTTTTTCAAAGCAGGGGGAGAAAATTATGTGTTTGCTTATTGCACAAGTTACAAGTAGCTATAATGAATAACAAGGGTGCATTGAGGCATTGATTGCTAATAATAATAATAATAATAATAAAAAGATACCAAAGCTTATAGTTACAAATACAGTTGTTAAAACGTTATACATTATGAAAGTAAATTTGTAATCATTTATTTTTTTTAATTTCTAAATATTTTGTACCTAAATATGTATCAAATTTAACAGCAGGTATTATTTAAAAGCAGTATCAATTAAAAATAAAATCATTGAATATCATTGCACCTGTTTTTCTGGGTCTCAGATGTTAAATATGTATGTATATGTATGTGGGTTGTAGAAAAAAAATCTTGTTTAAGTACTCTGAAATACACATTCCATTCGTATTTATTTATAAAGATGGGCAAATCCCTCCTTCAACACAACTGATATGTTTTTGCTGTTAACAAAGACCACTTTGCTCCATGCGGGTTGCGATTTGGTTGCGCCCTCAAAATGCCAGAATGGTTGTCCGTGCAGAAGATAAAGAAAAAGGGTGATTTTAAAAAAACTGCATGAAATAATATATATTATTATTATGTTAACCTACACCGTTGATATGCGAAGTTTTAGCTTTAAGTGTTTGAGGTATCAAAAGCAGATTCAGCAGATGCACAAATTAAGCGCCCCCCTGCCTCCCCTTTGTCCCCCCCCCCCCCCGTGTCCCCGTGTCCGTGTGTCCGTGTGTGTGTTCATGTGTCCATGTCCCCGTGTGTGTGTCTGTCTGTCTGTCTGTCTGTCCCCACGTGTGTGTGTGTGTGTGTGTGTGTGTGTGTGTGTGTGTGTGTGTGTGTGTGTGTGTGTGTGTGTCTCTCTCACTGTCTCTCTGTGTGTGTGTGTGCGCGAG